>CAAKHB010007205.1:114919-126184 GCA_901007665.1 Aeoliscus strigatus | reverse complement strand
GGGGGGGGGGGGGGGGGGGGGGGGGGGGGGGGGGGGGGGGGGTGACGTCTCTATCCCAGGTGTGGAAAATACAGTGCAATCAAGTATTCACTTGTACACCGATTCAAAAGTAACAGAATACACACCCACGATCACTTGGATTATGTTATCACCAGTAGCGTGTGTGTGTGTTTGTGTACTTTTTTTTTTCTTTTTTTCACGGGGTTGCTAAGCTGTATGCTCAATTGGAAGCAGGTGCAGCGTAAAGAGCTAATCACATTTGCGGCTCATTACCCAGTGACTGTGTGCACATATTTGCCTCTCTGTGTCCTTATTAATCAAGCACAGACAACCCTAAGTGCTCCTCTCCACTTTTCCACATGACTTGCTACGAGCAACAGTAGAGCACAACAACCTGATGAGACCACCTGCTGCTGTCTGCATTCCCAACACCTGCAATGCAACCGCTCATAATTTCTCACTTGACCTCTAAGCAATTGCCAATCGGGGGTGCATCGGATATGCTACCATTTGTGCTGTCGTTGCACGGCTCCTGCGCGGTCTCTGTTGGACACTGGGACAAATTCCGTGGATGCATTTGTCCAATTACAACACACAAAAGAATCCGCCCAAAGTTCTTTTTAGTGCCTGTGATATCATTTTGTGCGATGTTAATCATTCTTTTAGCGAATTTTCCTTTATCTGCTGGTTCAGTGTGTTGGTTGTGAAGGAGAGCACCATTGCTAAAGTGAGTTCTGAGATTACTGGTGTTCAGCAGAGGAATTTTGACACAATTTTGGAGAAAGAAGTGTCTGAGGGAGCAAAAATAATTATCAGCCAACCGGACCGTATTGTGTTTTATATTATTTATTGTATTATTTAATTTTATTCTAATTTACTGCTGTCATCTGGTCAACACTTACTATGTGCTCAAGGGCAAAACAAATCGTTAAGTCTTACTCCTTCAGCGATGAATCTCTTAAAACAGCCGTTTTGAATGGTTTTCAGTTTCAGTAACACGTGCATGTTTTTGGGTATAGTTTATACGACGATGAAACAAAACGGGATAAAGTTGTAGCATCAGTTTCTCAGGACTCGCACACAGACGCCACAACTGGGTCAAAACCACAGCGGCTCTTACAGGAAACAGCCAATGCAGAGACAGCAACCCCGGCTGCAGACAAACACAGAGGTGGGAACGCCACTGTTCAGTTCCCACTGACTTCATTATCCAAATCAGTTCTGACTCTTAAATACAAATTGCAGCTAAACGCAAACCTCTCCATCACTCACCTGCGCTCCACAGGCATTGGGTGGGTGGTGGGATGAGGTCACCATGGCTGAAAGTAACTCCCTCTGTAGGGCAACTTGTTCGGACCGCCGCTCCCTCGCGCCGTCGCTGTGCAAAACACAAAGAGAGAAAGACTTTAAACGGCTTTGAATAGGGTTGGGCAATACTCTGACACCGAGAAATGTTGCTTTTATGATGAACATGTCGATGTACACCACTGCAACCGTGTTGAACAAGGACATTTAAAGATTGAACAGGAGCGTCAGCTATCAGAATGGATCCCCGTGTGGTTTTCAGGGCAAAAATGATTTGATTGTTCCAGACAATCGTTGAGAGGAAATGCATCTGAATTTTGAGACAGGACATTCTTTGATGTGAGATGAGCGAACGCTGATGCCGAAACCCTTGATGTCAGCAAGAATTTCCCTGAAATGAATCCAGTCGCGCAAATTGCTGAGTTCAATTACACCGACACGGCAACAACTATGAAGCAGAACAGTTCAGGCTGCCACAGTAACACACATCAAACATGAAATTGTCTTCTGCGACTTCTAACTATGTATACACAGAGATGAAAAGGGATGAAAAGGGAAAAAATTGCAACTGTGGCAGATGAGACAGACCTTGGTGAATTCGAGAAGAACAGATAAAAGTCTCTCGACGATAATACATTATAAGAATTTGGATCTTTCCCTGAAAGCCGTCTTGTTTGCAGGAGGTAGGCTCAGTATGGGGGAGTCCTGCCGGGGTTTGGTTTCTATTGTTCCTCTGTGTTATCTGGTATGCTGTGCATGTTCCTCCATGTCTCCAAAGGACCTCCGTTCCCTTTCCAGAGCGGCCCTGGAGACACATGTGCCACTGTCTAAAGTACTGTAAGTGGGACAGAGAGCCTCCGTGCCCCATTGAATGTGAATAAAACAATGGAATCACAGGCTTACAACCCTAAAATGAATATTTTATTCCATGTATATTGGCCTACTGTCTAAGCAGCGGCCCAAACCTGCGTCACAAAACATTTTGTGCCTGACAAAACGTCCAAACAAATTTTGTTCATGCGTTTGTTGCACTTTTCTGAAAAAATGCGGTTTCTTTGCAGTTATATATAAGACGAATCCCACATGAACTGGTATAATCAAGAGGGCTTAATAAAGCATCAAGTCCTGCAACCTGCAAACAACCACACGTAAGCAAGGTCCCAGTGTGACCACTAATATATGTTGCCTTTCCACCCACCTGGTCTGATCATATTTGCCAATCTGCTTGTTTATTTATTCCTTCCTTTTGTGAGAACATAAAACACACTTTCCATATCTAGTCCATACACTTCACGACTGTTCATAGATGAAGATTCAAATCATTGTAGTTTCATGTCACGCTGATCTCAGTGATGTACGTTCATGTGTGTGTGTTTGTGTGACTGAGACTCATTAGATGTGTCTGATTGGTTACTTGCGTCACTTTAGTAGAATGTTTGTGTAACTGGCTGGATGTCATGCCGCCACAGTGCTGAGATAATATGAGCACAAACGAGGGAAAAACAAACCAAATCCATCTCTCTCCTCCTCCATAGCAGGACCAAACACCTTTTTTTTTTTAAGAAACAAACAAAAGCCAGGTTTCAGACAGAGGATAAACTACAGGGCTGCATATGGGAACCTTCTAATACTTATATTTGTTTTAAAATGTCGACAATGGAGAGCTGCTCCAAGAGTCTGTGAGAAAATAATATCGAGCTAGAAATGAGCACAAATGTGTCTCAGCAGCACTCAAGAGTGACTGACTCTCAGAGCCTCTTAACACTCGCTGGCCACACAACTGACAATTGGAAGCCCTGAATAACCTTAAGTAGAAAGTCGTTTCCAATGACAACCGCTCACTGTGGAATATCCTGATCAACTGAGACACTGTCGCTGGAACACGTGTTGCTGTAGGCTTTGTCAAATGTCATTTTTGAGCCACGCTAACAGCAATGCTCAAGGGATGGAGTGTTGAAGGTCAGTTGGTCAGTCCATCCATTTGATGCGTGGACTATTTTGCCTGGACCTAATGTAAGAACTATTTCAAGGATTATTATGAAATTAAATGCACTCATGTTATCCACACAACTTTTTTTTGTTGTTGTTGTGAAACGTGTGGCTGCAGGGAGGTTAAATCTGTTCCATTACATAGTTGATTTATAATTATTAATATTATTTTCTAAGCAAAGGTGAACTACAGTTGGTCCACAAATTCAAATCCCGGGAAATGTTTTTACTTAAACGTTTTTTTTGAGAATAGTATTTATTTATTTCATTTAAATAAATAAATAAAATCTATAGTTAGAAACCAAATATATCATACGTTGTATCTTAATAATAATAATAATACAATATAATTAATTTATAATGCACTTTACATTGGACATCAGATCTCAAAGTGCTAATCTTATCAACATTATGCATTATGTACACGAAGAAAATTCACTTAAAAGAAATACTGATGATTCGCGTTAATGAAGAAGTAAAATCGGGGTTAGAAAAGTAAAAACACTGGTAGGTTGTGATGTTGTCAGACACTGAAAACAACTGGAACCTTTCAATGTCCATATTCAACACAAATGCTACATTGTCTTTGCCCGGGTTGAAAACACCTGAAAGCACATCACCACATCAGTGTTATTCTGGGAGGTACAACTGCACACACAGCAATTATTGCCGCCAACAATGATTAATTCTCGCCACTAACCTCAGTATCCCTGATTTTAGATTCATTTGCATAACAACAGTGAAATATAACCATGCGGCGGCATACAGTACATGGACTGTGTGTCTGAGCTGACGGCGAGGAACCTTGGGGAGGCACTCTTCTTCCCTGCTGTCAGACCCTGAATCTCCATCAGGATTCATTCTTATTCAAATTGCACCATGCTAGCTCATAAACATAGCATTAGATTATGGAAATGAGCGGTCTGCATCTATTTCCACTTAATTCCTTTTGGGAGACATTTAATTCAAACAAATAAATAAATAACACCGCAGCATCAGGTGTTTATGAAGGGTATTGTGTAAATTTAGCCAGGTAAACTGAATAATAATCACCCCATTTGACTGCGTGCACTCAATCACCCATCACCAAACACTTCATTAAGGCTTTAATATTCTTTTAAATATGTACGACACGTGACTTAATACAGCCGGGGGTGGGGGGGATTTGATTATTGTCATTCAAGAAGCGTTGCATGTGGTTCCCATGCTTTTCATAATAAACCGTACCTGCTGCTGAGGTAACACCACCGATGACCTTCAACTTACAGTCAAAGTCTCTAAACTTATAAACAACAATAAAACAGCAGCAATGGCACTCACTTCATTTGTCCGTCCACTCGTGATGGGACGTACCGATACTTCAGCGTGTGTGTCGAGAAATCCAGAAGTACCTTGTCAAGCATGTATCAACGCTTGGAAATACATAAAAACTAAATTAAACTGAATAAAAGTCCCCCCCATATCAGTTATATAAGCACATTCACTGTCCACTGCTTTAACACAATTTGAAACGCAACTGTCTCCCTGTCGTTATATCATATTATATGTAGACAAACATTTGACAGTTAATATTATTGTCATTCTCCTGCCGTGCGACACACCCACATAAACGAAACAAAAAAACGCTTACATGAACCATACATACATAAAATTCATACATGAAGGAATGAGGATGAATTTTTCACTCTTGGCGGTTGATTCACATGCTCATTCTGCGCTGAATGACAGCCTTGAGTGAGAGATCGCAAATAGTCCAGGTATTATTGTGCTGAAAATGTCCCTATCTGACAACAAGTCCTTCAACAGATTCCTGGATCCAGATGGTTCCAGAACACTGCCAACATTTAATAATCTGTTCTTGGTTGCATGATCAGCATTTCTTGAAAAATTTTATTAAATTCCGCTCATAACTTTTTGAGTTATTTTGCGAACATTTCATTAAATTACGTTCATAACTTTTTCAGTTGTTTTGCTAACAGACGAACCTCCTTGGCGGAGGAAATTATGTGTCCGTCTTTGACCAGCAGGGGGGGGTTGTGAGCACATGAAGCTTCCTAACGGAACGGGGTTTTGTTGTTGTTGTTGTTGTTGTTGTTATTGTTTTACAGAACCGACTAGCGAGAGAGTTTCAAAGCATCACGAAGCTTCCTCTGATCATCAGTACTGTTCATGTTTGTCAGGGAGTGACCTCACCATTCACTTGGTTTCAGTTAGCTGGGGAAACAGGAAATAAACACGTCCTTCACGCGTTCTTGGCGCATACGCGCGCTAACTACGTTGTGTCGCGAATTGTAAAGGAGACAAACGCACACACACACACACACACACACACACACACACACCTCACAAAGCACAAACCAGGCTCGGGACAAGGTGATGGGCGGTGGACAAGGTCCTCTGTTCATCCGTCAAACTGAGACCGTTACCACTTCCGCCTTCAAACCGCCAAATCTCGCGGGCTTTGGAATTCACACCTTTGACAGGTGATGTGTTTTATTCGATCTATGATGAAATGAGAAGACTCCCTAAGAAGCTATTCATGTGTGGAACTGAAAAAACGAGAATGTAAAGTGAATATGTGAAGACAACTGGGAAGGGGTGTATTTTTTCCTTTCCAAAAACTACTGAATTTACAACATACACACTGGTCATCATTGACATTCAATTTATACACACAAAGTCAGATATGCATCAATGACTAGAAATAAAAGAACATTCGGATATTAACCGCATGTGAAACATAGAAACCAAGTGTCAATATGAAGGCGGCAGTCATTTTTGAACGCTGTCAAAATGAATACACTTATTTCTAATTTTGTTCATGAATAGAAAATAATAGAGATTCTGTTTAATTGAAGCCATCGTGATAAATATGTTGAAAAGTATTGCAAACTGCAGTGAAATATTCTGGATATACAGAAAAAGAATCACATGTTGCAAGTCCTTTTTTCCTACTGAAAACAAGAATATTATGAGTTGATGAAACAGGAACACAAATCGTTGCCTGAAGGAAACAAGTGTCGTTCGTAGTTTCCACCCATTAACTTAATCAATGCAAATAGCCAGCTGGAATACAAATACACATCACCAGAAATGTAGGTTACCAACCCCTATTTCAGGGTCTCTAGGTTGATGCTCAGTGACAATGATGATATGATGGAGATCTAAACAGCTAGCAAACATATCAGCAAAATTTGTGGACAGTCTGTTTCCCCCCGTTTGTTTACTTGGAGGTGTAATAATGTCTCCTCCGTGTGTGTTTTCAGATGATACACAGAGGCTGAGCAGTACAATGAAAGTGTGTTTTACATGTAGAGGTGATCGCTGTCTAAGGCATTAGCTGTTTTTATAAGAGCGGAGGAGGAACTCCAGAGTCTTGTTCATCAACGAGGTCGGCGGTCGAGGGGTCAAGGCTCCAACAGCCTGCGGTGCAGTATGGACGTTAACGCACTTCATCGTCGTCTAGTGTCAGGAAACTGCTGCCATGAGAAACTCCCACTCAGCTGCTGAATGCATCAATGTTGATCCAGATATGTGTGAGAAGAATCTATTGTCCTGTTTCAAAAAAAAGTAAATGAAAGACTTTATATTTCCTTGACTGAAAAATTTAAGCCCCAATGCAGTTTAAATTCTAAACACCATTTCTTTCTTTTCCTTTGGCCTTGGCTGTTGTCTGTCAGTGCTTGTCAGACTCTTAGGTGGACTCTCACTCTTATGTCACATGTAGAACCTTGTACTTGTTACTCACTGTGCTCTGATTTCTTTTTACACGTTATATCCAGATTCTATGTCTCCTCAGGGTTTCTTTCGGTACTGATACTGGAGCTTTATACCTTCAGGTAGTGTCGATCCAAAAATTTGTTTGATACGTGTTTTGTACATCAACACTGGAAATACAGTACTAAAAAAAACAACTGACCTTTACTATTCAAGGCGTCATGTGCTTGTTAAATTCTCCTGATAGAACAAATTACACAGAAAAAAACGAAAAAACATGCACAGCTTCCAATTCAAAAACATTCATACATCTATTTTTCTGCAACTCTGACATATCGCAAGAAGTAAAATGAACATTTTTAAAAGGTCTATGAATAAAACATATGCAAAGCTTTGGTGCCTGTTAGTGTCCAGAATGTTTGATTGACCTTATATTGTAATTTAGCCTACCACGCCACAACTACTTAGTACTGTACAAGAATTTAAATGAGCTATAGGACGTGTGAATATTCCTGCAAAAGTGTATAAAAATGACATGCAAATGGTGGCAAGCAAATGTTGCATTTGAATAACCTTCAAATTCTTGTCATAAACTGGATGAAAAAAGGCGAGTACGGCCAAGCATAAAGCCACAATGAATTCAATTAATGGGAAGAGGAATGACAGGAATCAGTGGAGTTCATTACAGTGCTCAAAGCAGCAAACGATGCTGACTACGACTGTGGTCTCACAATGGATGTGCGGCGACCTCATTCATCACGTACTGTACACCGCTGGGGTCGGAGCCCTAACATCCACAGCATGCTGTTAACTCTGCAAGCCGAGGATGAGTGCGCCATCTGTGAAGTTCTCCGTGAGTCAGTCAGGAGGGAGATCAGTGCCAAACAGGCCTCAGCTGTCTGCCACTGGCTTGTTTTCAGCCAGAGTGGACCTCCTCTTCCCTCTTGGACTCCTATTATGGTCAGAAAAGGCCACAGACGTCCAGGTGGAAATATGTCTTGCCAGGTGGAGGATATGATACCAATTTGTCGTGCTCATAATGTCACGGGTCTGTTTTCGGGGAGCTCACGTTCATTTCAGCAGTGTAAACAAATTATTCTCGTCCTTAATTTCATTTAGACCCGCCTCCTTTTTCAATACATTGCCTCTGACAATTTAATATGAGCGCATGAATCGATGCAAAATGTGACCTGAAGTAAATTATGGATTCATTGTGTTATTTGACCAAACAGACGAGACGAGAGCGCTGCTGATCATTCCAGTATCAAAGCAATGCAAATGTCCTGCATTGATCTGTAATTTGCAGGCAGTTATCCCAATATTTTATGTGATGTGCACAAGAGGAGCCGAGCATAAAAGACACTCAAATAATACTTGATCACTGCTTTGATCTAAACTTCCACATCCTTATAAAAGATATCTCCAGTGGCCATACTTTAAAGTATCACACATGATGTAAGGTGAGCGTAAACTGGCGTTACTGAAACAATGTTAAAATCATTGCCGTAATGATCCACACTCACCCTCTCCTTCTCTTTCATCGCAAACTCGCTATCGACTCAGCTGATGATAGATTACATCTAGATGTTCTCCCACAAAGTAAAAAACGGTGGCTGATTATCTAAAGTGTGATTAATGTCCATTGCCGGGATGCCTTGTTTGTATCAACACACGCTGTCTGTGGCGGTTTTCTCCCGGCCCCCACCCCCCGTTCTCCGACATGTGACGTGGAATCAGCAGTACATGATGTATTTGAAATAAATACTTGTCATAGCATCACATTTGAAAATAGCTTTCAGACAGGCTGTCAGCTTCAATACATCCGGCACGCTCTCCTGTATTACAGTACCTGAGATATTCATTGAAAAGATAAACAACCTGGTGAATGGTTGTGTGTACTTGCTGACAGCAAAGGACTTTTAGGACTTATTCGCTGTCACGTTGCAGGAATATACTTTTTTTTTTTTTTTTAATTTCCCCGAAGGCTATATATGAAGCCTTAGAGAGTGTATTTTTTTTCTGTTTACTCCCTGTTCACAGTGACATTGCTGACACATTGTCCAACATGACAATTATTCATCCAAAAGAAACACTAACAACACTGTGTCAGACACGGATGGGTTTTGTCCCGCGATCAATATGGTGCAGTTTAATTGTATTTATCGAAACGATGCATGACTGATATGAAAGAAAGAACTTTGATGTCAGCGTCATGTCCTACCTGCACCCCCCACCCCCCATCTACACTGGCTTCTCTCTTTGTAAAAAAGTTTTCTTTTACTTTTGGATTTTGTCATAGGGTTTTCTTTTTCTTATCCCTCTGACTCTATTAATTTTAGAGAAAGACACACACACTCACACACACACACACACACACACAATATGTTCTTGTGTACAATGACAAAGATTCTGATTCTGAAAGCAGAAATGTCAGGTTTGCTGTCTATTGTAAGTTAATTCGCAATGAATCCCATATATACTTCTTCACCTTCGCAGGGAAAGTCTGATTAAAAGAAACCTTTAGCTTTCACTGATTGATTAGAATAGTAGAGGCATGTATCAGCGACATCATTTAATTATCAAGACAAAATCATTTTGCCATCACTAAAACCACTGAGGCAAAAAACCATGGCGAGTTTGATTGTGAGCAGCTGCTTGCAGCACATTGTCAGACACCGTATGGGTTACGAAATTACAAGTTTGTTGGAAATATGCATAAGTTTAAAACTATATCGGAGGGGAGACAGTACAGTAAGTTTGGGAACATCCTTTCAGTGATGAAAAGTGACAGCTGCGAGATAATTTTAGACACCATGCTCGTCTGTTTCCTGCTCTGCAGGGTTTAAGTACAACTGCCAGACTGTCACTTTCATATTAGTCCGCTGCAAAAAGTTAAATGACACAAACAAATATAATAAATATACACACATGTTTATGTACTGCACTTTTGGTAAAATCATTTGGAAGTAATGTGAAGAATTATCTAAAGTATATAATTTTGTCCAATACACTCTTCACACCGATGCACAAAGACCTTGGCGAAGTGTTAAAATATACATCTGAAAAGCGGTATTGAAACATTTTGGCTTTTCATTCATCTGGCTCGACCCAACGGCAAAGTCTGGTATCTGCCGGCAAACCATTTTCTTGCGTGATTTTCTTGATTCCGTCAAGAGCGGTGTGTGTCTAATATCGACGTGTACAACATGTGTTAACAGTGGTGACATGTGAAAAGCCTGGATAACACGCTGCAGGTTTTGCTGTACACGCGAGACAAAGGACACAGACGAGCTTGCGAGCGTCGTTAGTGGACGTGGAGGGATGAAAATGTCCTGGAGCGCTGCAATGACGTCAACAGGGGTCATCTAGCTCCATCATTGACTCAGAGAATACGTCTGTACAGATAAATTCTTCAGCTAAGCGGTTCCAGATGGGCTCGAGTCAGGGTCAGTGATTGTCATCTTCTTTGCAAAGTGCATGATATTTGATCAAGTATTTGACTAATGCATACATCCATTTCAACAGAAATGCATGTTAATCAGCAGCTATTTTTCTCTGTATATCTCTTTTTGGTGCCTACATCGCACCGTGTCGACTGCACGTCATTGTTTTTTTGCTCTCGGATATCATTTGTGGAAGCAGCCAGTTGGCACCGTGCAGACTGACGGTTGCAGCAAAGAAGCGGCATCCTCTGCTCCTCAGCGCTAACAAGGATTATCTCTCCTCTTGGAGTTTTATGAAGTTTATATTGTCATACAAATCCTCAGGGCAGCATAACCAGTCTGCAGGCCACATCTTAATCCTCGGAAACATAATGTACATTAGAATTAGCATTTATATTATTTGCCCGTGAACATCAGCAGACAGGCACATTGTTGAAGCTTGAGCCAGCAAATACATTTCCAATGGGACAGTGGACCCAAAACCCCCGGTAATCAGCTGGCTGTTCCCACTCGAGTCCATTTAGTTGTTTTCATTATTATTGATTTAGTTATTATCGTCCAATTAATCATAAATATGAAAAGAAGAAATAACATGTTTAACCAGGATCTGTACCAGCGCCACAGTGTGAATGATGTTTCTGTTCTGTTCTCTTTGCTTTGACCTTCTACACGTCTGTGTGGATCATCGTCTCCTGCTGCTAAACATACCAACACCTCTCTTACATATTCCTCGCACAAATGAAAGTGTGTGTGTGTGTGTGTGTGTGTGTGGGGGGGGGGGGGGGGTGTGTGTGTGTGTGCGTGCGTCCTT
>CAAKHB010007205.1:87322-106869 GCA_901007665.1 Aeoliscus strigatus | reverse complement strand
TTCAGACATCTCATCTGAATACTGTTGAAGACTTTGTCCTCAGACTGAGATATAGACAGATTCCTGCAGGGTGCCTCAAGTCATAACTATGAAAAATGTCATTTTGCTGGTAACAAAAATCGATAATTAAGAGCTGCATAAAAAAAAAAAAGCATATTCTGGTTTCTTGAAACATACACAATATATTTCATAGGAAACGTTGATTTTATTCGACTTTTAAGTCCCTACACATATACCGGAATATAATTCTTTTGCTGTGTCGTGTCATGTCTCAGTATCATAAACGCAGAGCGGCTGATAGTGGAGGAATGTTCCCTTCACAGAATGAAGTTTGAACATGATCGATCCAGGAATCGCCGTTGTTCTGAATGCGAAATTGAAATTGATTTCTGACGAAAGAACGTTGATGTTATTAAGAACGGGGATATGACTTCTGCCAAAGCTGATTTGAAATGTAATTATGGGAATACTGTATAACACAGACGGAGAAAAATGAGTGAAAGAAGTCTGTATTCAGTTGGTTAACATTCCCCATATTTAGCTTTTATTAGTACCATTATTATCATCATTATTATTTTTGTGGACTGCTGTCCCAGACTTTTCCACACTTCTGTGTTAAATAAATATGGCAAATGAATTTTAATGATGTTTGTATTCTGTTTTGAGATGATAGTATGCAGGTTTTGTTTTATTTACGATCAATGTGCTTGTCTGCTCACTGCTTCCGACTGCTCACGTTTGATCTCGTCTCCCTGATCTCTCCCAGCATCCTCCCAAGTTCTTACTCGAGAAGGGTTTTCCTTTTGTCATTGACTTGTCCAATTCAAAATTATTATTATTATTAATAACAACAACAACAACAACAATAATAATAATGCAAAAAAGAGGAAAATAAAATAGTAATAATATTTACTACTGGGTAATACTGTAATAATAAAATAAAGTCAGTTATAAATACCCTCAATTACAGCAGAGTGTTGCGTGTGTTAACAATTTATAGGCTCCACTTTGGATGCTCATGAAGATTCTCTGTGTGTGTCACAAAAACAATGTCGTCATGAATTATAAACGTCAGTTAAGTGAAGAACATAGCAGGTCTACATGTGTGTTCATATATATGAGAGTCTGTGTTGATGTGTTGGATACAAATGGGATTTTAAAATGGAAAAACAACCCAAAGCATAAACCCCCCAGACATCCTGTTTAAGCCCGTTCAGACACATTGGCGAATAATAGCGACAGTGTCCGACAGTCATTCAGGGATTACATTCAGCAGTCCATTTTACTTGACACTAAACGTCTAGCCCATGTAATTTTGCCCATGTCTAACTGCCTGCTCAACATTTGCCAAGGGCAAGAGGATGTCTTAGCAAACCAGTCCTGACAAACTACAGCTTGACGTGGATGCTTCACAGACGGGACAAAAATCACAATCAGTATGTGATAGGCGAACAGAACAGGAAGTTGACATTGATCGCGTTCCCTATCGGATGCAGTCAATTTATTAAGCGAGAGAGTTCAGGAAGCAAGCCTGAGTTTGGTCGAAACCAACCCGAGGTGAATGTATTTGAATGGATAGGTTGCCATGGTAACGCACTTCAGTGTTAAATAGCACAACAAGAAGCAGTAAAGTGCAATACTCCTTGTACTCCACGTACAGTCACGCTGGTTGAAAAATGATCATATTTATGTAGCCTATAAAGATAAAGGAGACACTGGGGACATCCCAGGAAACGCATTTGATTTATTTTATTTTTTGTCATTTTTTATTTGTGGCAGCAGCCAATCAGCTGCTCACAGATGCCCCTGTGCCATTCACCACCCGTCTGCATATTGAACTTGATCCACAGCATATAAAATGGGCTGATAAAACGGAGGGAAAGGGTCATTAAGTAGCAGGTTGGGAGACAGAGAGCGACAGCAAGGGAGACATAGAGTCCCAACTTCATCAAGATTAATCACTGACATCTGGTGCCTTGGAGGACCTAGTTAGTAACCCTCTGTCTTCCCCCTGGTTGGGTGAATCATCGACGGCAGGAAGCGCAGCCCCGGACGTCTGTTGTATCTTTTGTCACACTGGGTGACAAAATGTGTATAATGAATGACTGCGAGGGGGGAAAGACGGGAGCGTTTGTGTGCAACATATGGTAACGCAATTTAAATTTCAGTGGTGACTCCGAAGGTGGCGGCGGGATTATAGTCATTATATGAACTGCAAAAAGGCATCCGCGTCATATCATTGGTTTGTTTTCATGGACGTGCAATGTCATGGTGTTAAGTGCACATGACTGAAGATGTTTGTAGCGGAAAGAGATTTTCCGTTTTATCTGGATTTATAGGTGGGCAAGTATTTCAAGGACACTCATAAATCCTGTGAGTATCCATGGATTGGTTTAATTTGATTTCAGCCAATATACACCACACATACATGTTTCACATGGCGTTTTCATTTTTCCGGCGCCAGTCTACATAATCGATTACAATCACCAAGGCAACGCTCGTGCTGCGGTGAGGCGTCGATGCTTACGCAGGTTCCTGACCGACGCGCTCGTCATACACAGAGAATTAAAGATAAATAATCGTAAGCCGTGAATCCTTTTCGCCTATTGGTTGTTTTAACAGAATCCCGGTAGAAGATTGCAGGGAAGAAGATGAATTGACGGTGAAGAGAGGACAGACAGAGAAGGTCGAGCAGGAGTGCGAGCTGGGCTGTTGGGGGGAGCGGGGCTGTTTGTGTGGATGAGGGTGTTAGGAGTTCTCTCTATTAACTACGGGGCCTGGAGGAGGCTCTTCATGCAACATCATTATGTTCAGTTTAGGCCCTGGGCACTGGTTTAGAAAGAAAGAAAGAGAGTGACCCACATCCACCCAAGTCTCTTCGGACACCATTATTTTCATTATCGTTGCAACAGACGCAGCTGATGCAAGCAGTGATGAACGGGTGAGCTGCGCCACGTTCAAACGTACGTCTGAATAGGAGAGATTTTGCTGCAAGGCACCAGATTTGACATGTCATGCCATGGAACGGGTCTATAATTAGTCAGTTTCACTGTACACGGTCAATACAAGTTAATACACAGTACACGGAGACAAGATACAGCACAGATAAGTAACCATAGTGACCATGGTAAGTAGGATACATACCAGGGATACAGTATGTCTTGGTTTAACATAGAATAAAAATAAATATTCAGGATAAAAAACAAAAATAAAAAAAACTGCATGCTATAATCTAAATTACATTCTACATGAGGTAGAATTGAAAAAAAAATACAACAATTACAGTGCTACATTTGGTGTTTTCCTTGCTGGTATATTATTAATCAGGATTTGTTATTTAGAAAATCGATAAAATTAAGATGTTTTCAGCAGCTAATGAGAAACCGAAACGAACCGCGGTGGCAGTTCTGCAATGCCAAAAGATTTATCTTCGGACAACGTAGGACAATGTTGCATATTCACCCGTTCACCCTTGGGTTGGGTGAAGCTGCTTGGACCCAGCGGCTCACACACATTCACACACCGATGCTGCTGCAATCAGGAGCAATCAGGAGGTCGGTGTCTTGCTCTCGGCCACTTTCTGATTCGGAGAGAACCGGAGCGGACTACATCCGGTGATGTCATTTGTTGGAGAACATGTCTCAGCCTGAAGCCAGTGGCAAAATCAGAAAATGGCCATTAATCACTTCTGTAAGCGACAAACAACTCTCGGATCATACTTTCTGCTTCCCGAGCAATACTTATCTTCAGCCTACGTTCACCACACACACACACACACACACACACACACACACACACACACACGGATTAGCAAAAATCTCATAGCGTGTTAATCTGACAGGCTCTGTTTTGTGTGGTCTTAATAAATATAATATCCCAATCGTCATCGCTGCTGCATTTCCAAGGGCGTCATCTCATTATTGATTGGAGGAAAGTGAGGAGATATGGATATTACGAGAGGGAAGGCCACAGAGGTACTGAAGGTGATTCATGGGAGGGGTCTCCCTCGTAATTCACACCGTGGACAAATAGTTCATTTCCAACAGTGTTGGCATTTGAAGAAATCAAATCCTTGAGGTGAATTTAAAACAGGGCCACAGGCAGATCTGTTCCTTCTGCATACCTGACAGACTCCGGTGAGGTCTTGCAGTTATCTTTCAATTACGAGCACAATATACCTTCTCCTCCGCACACACAAACACCCACCATCTCTAATCCACTGGAAGCAGTGCCCTCTGTCTCTCTCGCATAACTATTAAATGCCTTTTCCCCGCTATTTTTATTTCTTTCCTTTTTGGCAATAAACCGCTGCATATTTCACTCTAATGGCGTCTATTGTTGCACAAAATCGCTGGGAGATTATCGTTTTGCAGATGAGGATGAAAGAGTAACTCTCACAGTGCAAGATTTTACTGCAGGGACAAACCATTATCATTTCCCTGACCATGCCCTTTCTGGTAATTCTCCCCTACACAGCCTCAACCTTTCTTATGGCTGTCCGTCGCCGAGACCCAATTAACATATCGTGTCCGAGGGAGTCATTCTTCCCAACACTTCCCAGTGTTCTGCCTTCTGTTTCTGTCACACTGCTAGCTCGTGGGCAGAGTCACACAAATTAGCGGTGTGAGCTGCAAGGCTCAATTACCTTTTAAGGACTTTAGAGGTAGTCTGTGTCCGCGTGAGCATGTCGCAGAGCTTCCTACCGACCTGACTCGATAAGGGTGTGAAATGAGAAGGGGAAGGAATTGGTTTGCAGGGACCTGGGTTGAATTTCTAAATGATCTAATTCCTATGTCTGCCCAGCGTCTCAAAGTCTTGGTATCCCTGTTCCCCTAGAGACAAAGGCAACTTCTCATCAGCCCACCTCAGTCTCACCTCCACTATCTCGTTCTCTCCCTCCCTCCCTCCCTCTGTTGTATGCGGTGGGATGCAGTGGGCCAACCCAGAAAGTCTATTTGAATATGATGGCAGAGGTGCAGTCTCGGAGGAATGGCAACACTCTGTAAGCTGTGCCAGGCCTGGCCTTGTTACCCATCTGTGACCATGTAATGGAGATGGATACTGTAGCGCTGGCAGGCTAAAATGGAAGCGATACATGGGCCAGTGGATATCGAGCATCTCAAAGTGTGAAACCGGCCGCGGGCATTGAAATGTAAAGCGGGAGGCGAGTATGAGAAACGCTGTGACGTGAGAGACCAGCACACAAACGCTTTTTTTTTTTCATGAAGGTTAATTACCGAGACAACACAATAAATACGCGTTCAGATGGTGGCTGAGATCGCGAACCAGGAAGTCGATCTATGATGGATGTTTTTTTTTTTTAGAACTTGATCTAAACTTCATCTTGTTTATTAATGTTACAAATGCAACAATCTAACAAATATACTGATGATACATTATATGAGAACATAATATCAAAATTATACTTACGACTAGTACTACTACTACTACTACTATCATTGCTACAGAATGAGCGGATGTTATTCTTTGTCTCTTTGTCTTTTTTCTCCCAGCGTGTTGTTGTGCTGTGTACTGTCACTGTGATGGTGTTTGGTTAGTTTAACCTGTAACCTCAGTAAATACTGTGATTACTGAATGAAATACCTGTTGACCCTGAAGGCTACAAAGTTACAAACACTGCATGGATTAGACGGGCAAGGTGTGTGTACAAATTTAAATGAACCGTATTTCTAAATAAAGCAACTAAAAACATCCGCATCCCCTTTTGTTCAGTGACAAATTGCCAGCTCTTCATTTCTGGTGTCAGCATCATGTTAATAAAGCGGATTTTTATGGTTAAACAGTGTGCTTCCTTTTCTGTTTTGCAGTGAATTGGAACCTTTTGGTGTCACAAACCCTCCTGCGGCTGCATCTTGTGCAGAGCTGAATCAGTGTGCTTCATCTTCACAGTTGAATATGGGGAATTGGTGTGGGAGGTGCATAAATGGAGAAACACGATTTTCACACTCAATACTGCATGGGATGCCAGCAGCTTTTTCCTCAAGCTGCCCAGTTCAGCAGTCAAGACTATTATCGTCTGGAGGGCTTTGTGTGAAGATGCAGACATTCGAGTGGAAGTGAGGGAAAGTATTCAAGTATTCCATTTTAAATGTCTGAGCCGCCTTTTCAACACCCTGCAGATGCAGTGAAAGCTTTTAGTCATGTGCTGAAAAATGTAAAATTTAAATTTCAGAAAACTAAATGCCTTAATTGGCTAAAAGCAACAACAACACCCGTTTGTGAAGAATACAAGTGGGAGAAGTTTTCTTTGTTGTTGGGGAACTTTGATCCGCCACTGGGGGTCACTGTTGTGCAGTATGATTGATCTGAAGTAACACCCTCCCCACCTAAGAAGATCAATGAGTCCAAGTCTCTGTGGTAAACCCAGCAACCCGTCCGCTGCTCCCCCATCAACGGTTCCTGTGCGTCTCACTGCCAGTGTGTGCCTTCATGGAATTTAGAGAGGGAGCTGTGACACACGTGCGCGCGCACACACACACACACACGTTATTTCACTGTGCTGTCATTACTCCCAGCATGTCGAGAGTATGTGAAGCAAAGTAGTCACAGGAGGAGCAAACTACTGAATGTGAGAGCGCAGCGAGGACTTTGTGCAGGCGCCTGACTGGATCTGGTGGTTTCTTTTAGCATCGATATGCTGCGAGGAATCCTGCACGTGAAAGTGTTGCATATACTCAAGCATGACATGTCTATACTGTATTTATTTGTGTGTATATATCTATCCTGCAGGTCGTCTGGTATCTTGATATTTTAACATTTAGAACTCCCTAGAAGTATAATATAATATAATATAATATCATGCATAAAATCCGGCTGCGGTCTCATTCCTGCCCACGTATTAAGTGATAGGAAACAGTAGTGTACTCTATAGACATGAAGATTTCAGATATTTGTACAATATGTCATCATTTTGTGTCATCTCAACTCAGCAGTAAAGTTGCACAATCATTCCTTGAAGCTGTGGGTTTCTTAACTCATTAACATCGCCAAGGTCTTCATTAGCCAGTTACCATTTTTGAGGCATTTCAGGGTAAAACTATAGTCATTCACCGTCGGCACGCATGAACAAAAACACGTATGGTGCAGTGTGGCGTGGACGGGCGCTGCCTTTATGCACCGTCGGTTGACTCATCGGTGATTATGATTCAGTGATTTTGTCACCCTTTGATTCGAACGAGAAAAACACTTCACTTCAAGTGTCTGTTAACACCAGCTGGTTTCACGCACTCGTATGCATGGAACAAAAGAGCAAAGCCCACTTGATGTGCAGGGCGCAAGTTCATTTCATTTCGCTTGTGAACCTGCCAGACGCAAAGAAGGTCGCCGCCGCATTTTGACCTCCTCTATTGTTCCCAAATGAGATCACAGAAGCGCGGCTGCAATCCTTAATTTATGTTGTTACTCGTGGTTTTGCTGTATTTATCAGCCATTTTCTATGTGATATTTTGAAAGATGAGTCATGCGTTTTCCTGTTTGCAAAGCTCGGAGCGTTGATCGCTCCCACACGTTTGAACCACAATCCGTCCTTCTATTTCCTTCAATGTGAGAAAAGCATTTCCACGACACGAGGACGAAAATTCCCCATTTTCTGAGGGGAACTTAAATCAAATATGAGAACACAAGCGCGTGAGTGTTAATAATACATAAAATATGTACCTTCCTTAAATGGGTGAACCATCTGCTCGAGGCAGCCTGAAGCCTCCCTGTTCTAATCGTCCCGTCTGTCGTGTTTGATATGCATAATTAGACTTTTGATAATCTTTGCTATGCAGGTGATGTTTGCCATGAGTTCACAGCGATCCAAGTCCCCCCATTGGTTGTAATGAGTATAATGAATCTCCCATTACACACGCGGTAAGTGACTCTGCGGATAGACAGCACCTCCATACAATGCTCCGATTTCTAATTAGCCTTTTTTTTCCTGATTTTCTATTGATTAAAACGCATTCAACCGACTTCTCTACTGTGTTTATTTCCATCTTTGTGATGTTGGGCTGATCTTCAAAGTTAAATTTCAAAATAATAGACACTTTTAAAGGCTTGAGGTTTGTTATGAACATATTATTTACCGTTTTATGCATTTTAAATCCACCTGATTGCAAACTAAACCACAACAGAAACTCACTAATGCCTCAAATGGAACAACTATCTCATATCACTCCCCAAAACAACCTGCCCGAATCAATATTTATGTATTAGCTATGGCTCAAATGACCACGCGGAATGTAGAACGGGACACCGGCGGCGATAAAAGCCACAGAAGATGATCACCCAACTTCTTCTCTGGCCCTGTAATGTCAATAGCTTGTTTGTACTGTCAGGTTGCTGCCGAGCAAATAAAGTTTTGCTGTGAAGGTGAAAACACAACTACTTTCACAACTACTTCAAAATAAAAGTTGAATACAGATGTTGCCTTTTGACTGTTGGCGTTATCTAATGTATTTGTAGTAGTGCTCAATGGAGGAACGGTTCATTAATGTTAGCCCAACTTAAATCTCACATGGAATGTGATCATTTGAACATACATGATGACATATGTTTTTTGGTTTGGCTCTCATTGTGCTCATACTGCAACCCGCCACAAGGGGGCGATCGAGATGGCCTGGCTCCATATTCATTGGGTTCCCACTCCATCTGTGCCACTCTGCATACATGTTTTTGGGTATGATAAAGGTTATTTCCATTCGAAAATCAATTGTCGCAGGTCTAAACCTGTGCTGACGTGATATGGCCTTGAAGAAGACAGCGTATAATGTCATTATCCTCCTGCCTCAGACCTATGCTATGTCCTTTCACTAAATGTTATTTGAAAGGATAATGGCTGGGAAAGGCCGCAGTGATCCAATCGCTCCGTCTGCTGGTCCAACATGTTTGTCTACATTGATACAAAATTGAACAAAGTGCTTCACTGAAAACACTGCTGCTCTGGTCGGTAAAGACAATGTAGAGGTCAGTTTGGAAAAGAAAAAAAAAAAAAAAGAGTGAGATAAATACCGCCACAGCCACGAAAAAAAAAACATTTTCAGAGAGTGACAATACCTCCTTCAACAAATAAATGACAGCAAATCCTCTCTTCATCTGCCACTCGCGCTTTAAGGATTTTCATGTGTTGACTGAATTCGGCCGCTTTCCACTTCTACAAAGGCGCTTTCAGCCTTAACTTTGAACACGAAATGTCATGCAGGGAGACAACATGCAGATGAAATTCTGTTCTCTGTCCCTTTAAGAGCCAAAAATAATGGGCTTTTTTTCATGATTGAAGATTCAAAAGAATTTCATTTGGCCTCTGCACCAAAGTGCCCAGGATACTCAGTAACTCTATGATCCATTTACTTCAACCGTAGAAATTACTGAGCAGAAGCATTGACAATACTGTTCCATGAGCATAGGGAATGTCGGGCATCTTATTTTGTCCCTTATTTGTGACCACGATCGCTCTGCATCTTTCACTGAGGTGCTCACAGACGCAGCTGGTCAGATCAGCATCTCTTCAACGAACAATCGGACGGGTATAGAGAGCTCCAGGACGTCCTTTGAGGGAGAGGCGTCGATGAAAAGTGCAGGAAGTGCCTCGCAAGCATTTCAAAAACGTTTGCCGGCACATTCTGTACATGTCTGAAATAATTTAGAACTCCAGCAACACGGGGCGTTAAAGGCCAGAGTATGTGTGCGTGTTGTCACAGAGGCGTGTGCATATGTGTCAGGAGCTCCTGGTACAATCACGCTGCTGTGGCACCGCCGCCGATGCCCCCTGAATGCCCACTGTGGCGGCGGAGGTTTAAAAGAGCGCACTCAAAGGACTCGCTGATCAAAGGAGTGTTTCATCTGTGAAATCTGCTGCTGCGTCAAATGCCGGAGACGTGTTCTGATGGGGATCTGATGCTAAGAGAGTGTCAGCTAAGTCTCTAATGACCCCTCCGTACAATGCAGGAGAGAATAAACAAGTGGAAAACAGAGCCAGGGAAGGCACTTTAACTGCAGTTAAATATTAAGTGACCGTTATGCTGATGTAATAATGCAGCTTAGGCCATCAAATGAAGTACTGCCAGGTAATTTGACTGTATGAAAGGATTTGTGTGTCCATAAGGTGCTGACTGCTGGCGTCGCCTCTGTGAGTGGATCACTGGTGAAGGAAAAAAGAGACATTTATTAATTTCTTTGCGATAGAACCCTACAGACCACTCACACATGATACCTCCCGTCAGTCACACACACCCTCTGACACACCCCTCTGCTGTCAATCACTCATTCACCCTTCCACTGTGACATGCAATAGGTGTGCTTTATTTTCTCATCCTCAGCCACCAATACATTTTTTAAAATTTACATTTATTAATTTTACCGTTTGCCTTAATGTGAGTAAATATATTTTATTTTATTTTATTTTATTTTATTTTATTTTATTTTAACATGTGCCTTAATGTGAGTAAATATATTTTTTAAATTCTATTTTACCGTGTGCCTTAATGTGTGTACATATTTTTATTTTGTTTTGTGTGCCTATGTTTTACTGTGCGACATAAAGCTGTGAGTCGAGCAAATGTGTACTATGACAATCGAGATTCTTGAATTTTGAATCTTGGAAAAGAAAAATCAATAAATTTGCTGTCTTACGCTGCTCAAAGCTGATAAAATTCTTAAATTGTCTTTCTGCCGCTCTGAATAAAACATGCCTTATACAGGTAAACTCAACACCGCCTCCGTCCGCTGGGACAAATAGTTATTGACAGTGAGCTGATCGGAGGAACGTAATTGATTTCTACAACACCTCCTGAATGTAAACACATGTAACGATAAAGTACAAACTACACAGAAGAGCTGTAGAAAACACAGTAACTAAAGATCTGAGCTGCCTGGAGAGTCATCCATCACTGACCCCGAGCTGAAAGACGAATAGGTCAGCCACAGTTAACCTTATTGGCTTTAATCACTCCCAGGTGCAATCAAGCACATTCAGCCTCCCCAGGGGGCAACTGCCGACATATTGATGAGGTCACAGTGCGCCCACTTCACTTCCTGCCCCAGTGGGTTATGGAGGAGGTGCCGTCGCTGCTTCGACACAGAGCTGCACCGAGGTTCAAATCTCTCTCCAACAGTATTTGTTCTAATCAGTTCTGTAAACGTGTGTGTGTGTGTGTGTGTGTGGGAGACGCTTAATTTATCTTCCACAGCACCAGTTTATCTGCGCTCGGAGTTAAAATGAAAAACATCATTTGCAAAGTTTAAATTCAAAGTTCATCACTTGTTGGAGGCTTGCAGAATGCTAATTATCCATACACACTGATTAAAACTCTTTAAGTTTATGTCTATTTTAAATTCATAGTGTGACAATTGCTTGTGTTCGTTCTTCCATGAAAATTAAATCAGTTGTGCTGGTGACAGTTTGGATCCTGAAGGTCATGGTCAGACCAAACCAGCCTTTCATCGCGCTGGACACTAAATGCTGCCATGACAACGTGTCAATCCCCATGGAACGTTCACGTCAAAAAATCCAATAATGAATGACATCTAAGTTAAAAAGAAAACAAAGTGAGTGACAAGAACCACATAGAATGTCAGAAATCATCTTCTTGAAGAGAAAACTTTTTGCCCCACTACTGGCAAACTTCCAGAATAAAGAATTTATTGCTGCAGCGTTTTGGTCATAGTACACCTTTCTCAAGCAAAAAAGGTTGGTCAGTGTGCGGGTAAGAGGTTTCAATTACTTGGGACTTCAATTACTGTCCTTCTCCGACATACCTGCCTAAGAAATAGATGTGCGAAGATCTTTGCTGTTCCCGAAACCATCTCCTAAAATAGTGTGCAACATAATGTTCCCGTGGTATGTTACCAGTACTAAAACCAGCCACCAGGGGGCAATAGTGCTTGGCAGCGTCATGCTCATCCCTCCATCACTCTAATTTCCATTCGGCCGTTTTATAATTCCGCCTCTCAAATGAAGGTTACGACGGATAATGTCATGATAAAGCTTTTTACGGCTGTTTTTGTTCACAGCTCTCTGATCGACATCCTAAATCAACAGACAGCTCAGTAAATTGTTTTCTACCTGTATCATAAAAAAACAAGATGTTTTAATGTTCCAAAATAATGATGTATTATCCGTGTGGAGGCTGTGGCCACTGGAGTGTGCCATGTAATGGTGCATTCGTGGGTTTTTGTAGGTTAACTGCCCTTGAAACAGCATTGTTAATCTTTGCTGCCATTGTGGTCGTGTCTCTTACTCCACATCAGTGGACACTGACAAACAAATTACCCCAACAGTGCATTTGTTTGGCTCAGACGAGGTGCGGCGTTATGAAGTCAAAGCACTCGCACCCAAACGTGTGCACATATATAACATATATGACTTTTTTTTTAAATCACCAAAAATTGTAAGTTGTAAATGTATTTCAAACTGCACCGTGTCCACAGAGTCCGTTAAGTCACCATTTATGACCGAGCATTAAACAGATGGCCGCATTATGTTGTTCTGTTCAGAGGAGAAATAGGCCTGTGATCACTTTTCAGCCAACCATCGATCAGTCTCCGAAGTTTAGTGCATCGTAGACATAAAAGTGTTGCAATTTGTCTTTTTGAGTTTATCTCTCAATCTGACTCATCGACTTCCTCCTCAGTTGGTAAAAAAGGGTGAAGACTGCTGCAGTGCACGAAACATAAGTTGACCATAAGTGCTTCATTTGATACTCTTATATCACATGCAGGTTTCCTACATTTACATTTCATTGAAGTATCAATGCCGTATTTCAGGGTCTGAGGTTTTAAAACACTGCCCTCAAACCTGGATGAAAGAAAAGAGGACAACGGCCATGTTATTGTATTATCTGTACCTGAGATCATACAAACAAACAGGGCGGAAGATATCACCACCTCCATTGTACAAAACAGGGAAATGCTAACTCCGTTAGCAGAAAAGGGTGTCAAACGCGGTGTCTCAAATCACAGCACTCCGTTAGTTCACTGAGCACACTAAGTACTTGCTCAGGTAGTACTGTCTCAAATCAAAAAGTGCTTTTCCGCACTTACCGGAAATGTGAACATTTTGAAATTCTTCGACCACTGCGACTTGCGACGGCCACATTTTGCAAATATTTACAGCACACGGAGACTTAAACCACAATCTTGTACAATGAAGACACCAATTTATCACACACAAGCACCAAACGTAAGCCACATCGTCAATGCCTGAAAATGTGCCGCCATTTTAGCAAGCTAGCTAGCAAGCTAATGTTAGCATTTGTCGGGTGATGTCCCCCGTGGTGACGCTCGTGTTGCTGTTGTCCGCCGCCATCTAGAAAGCTGAAAAGTTGTCATTTCTACGTCACATACACATGAAGGAAACATTCAGTGATCAAGCTCGTAATCCCACTTTATCCACATCCACCGCATAAGGTACGTTACTTATTCTACATTTCCAGGATCCATTGAGAAGCGAGAATCATTCTGCCTATGATTGCCCCTCAGATGAGCGCTCATTCCTTCAGAATATTTTTTTCTCTTCTATTTCAAAACCTAATTTATGTACATTAAGAACTGCACCTTATTACGCTTTGGGCAGAATGTAGCCGGGCTACCGAAGCGAATGACTGGAACAC
This sequence comes from Aeoliscus strigatus, assembly GCA_901007665.1. Lineage (NCBI taxonomy): Eukaryota > Metazoa > Chordata > Actinopteri > Syngnathiformes > Centriscidae > Aeoliscus > Aeoliscus strigatus. Next base: position 93,256 of record CAAKHB010007205.1, on the reverse strand, counting down.
ACAGTACTCCCATCTGTCTTTGCACTGACTCCCAGTTAAAGAGAGAGAGAGAGAGAGAGAAAAAAAAAGGAACATTCTCCTCATTACCTTTAAAGTGAGCGTCGGCACTGAGTTAGGTAACTGATCCCTGCAGGAATGTGAAGAAGTGATAGAAGTAAGACGGGAACTCAGAGAAGCTTGCTGCAGACCGGTTTGCATTTATTAAATCGCAATAAAATATAAATGAAGACGATAATTCAGATTAAAAACCCAATGGAGAACACAAAAACAAGTGTGGTACTCCTGGATGACTGACGTACAGAAGAAGCTCAATCCTCTATTATTCATCACAGCAACCAATTACCACTCAGTGAAATAATAAAAGAAGAAAAGTCCGTAGGCTACTGCTTAAATTCACTTTCATACAAATTGGCCTACATTTACCTAATCAGGCATCAGCGCAGGTGTCAGAACAATCTTTGAAGGCTCGCACCACAAAATCTGTTGCAATGACAGCGAGCTCCTTGGTTTATATGCTTGCAGAAGTGAAATCGCATGTCTGTCTCCACGCCGTGTCAATGATTTGGTGGCGGTGAGGTGCTTACACCCATGTTGGAAAAGAAAAACACACAGCGACCTTTCAGGTAATTGGCACCATTTCTTTCTCCATCTCCAGTAATACATTTAATGTCCAGAGAACACATTCAGCGACACAAAGACGGTAAACACAAAAAGTTAGACAGAGCTGCACTCACGCTCGCAATTCCTTTGACCCTCGTGCTGTAATGCACAGGTGGGAAAAGTTGCCACATTACCGGCGGCATTTGGTTTGGACCATGTACCCGCTGTTGATACACACAGTTTTTAAAATTCAGTGGAAACTTGAAATATGCAGAGGAAAAGGTGCTGTAATGTGCCACAGAGTCCAGTGAGACAATAATCTGTGCTCCTGTCGATCTATATCGTCTGTTTACACAGTTGTTGAAAACACACATGCTCTCGTACCATTTTCATATCCCGAGTGTTCCAAACTTTGAAACTGGCAGCTGTCAGTTCAATCTGTGACATTTGGACAGTTGTCGGATTTGCCTCGAAATTTCAGAGGCAAAGCTGTTTAGCCAGACAGCGGTGTAGTTTGATTAATATTCCTCTGGATGACGAGGGTGAAACAGAACCAGTTCACAGCCTCAGGACAGTCAGACATGGAACGCCGTGCTGACAAAAAATACCCTTAATCCTCATCCCTTCAGATTAGAGAAACCGTGCTACAAACCAACAGGAAAGGGCAGAGTGGTGACCTGAGAGGTACGACACTGGTGCAGACACACATCGACCTGCAATGGTTGGACTGTGTTCATTTCCCACCTGAATGCAGATGAATGTAAATGTCAATTGTTTATTCTTGTTCAGCCAGTTCACCTCCGGTGCAAGTGGAGGTGGGAGGTGAGTGGGTTTGCTCAAGGGCGCAGTCAGAATAAAAATTAAAAAAAAAAAAAAAAAAAGAGCAGAAAGAACTGGGCCATTAGTAATACTGCTTTTCTAAAGCACCTATAATGACTGTGGATTTTTAGTTTTTTCAGGAGACAAAAAGTAGCAATGAGTCATGGCTCTGAAGAGAGCATTAGAGAAAACGGACTCAGAGGTTGAGAAAATAAGATCACTAAAGTGGAGAAAATGGCAACAAAAAAGTGCTGTATTTATTTTTCTAACAACGGTCTACTCAGTGCAAAATACTCTTTTGAAACTTGTGACCCACACGTTGATGAAGTTAATGAAAGGGATCGTACACACATACGCTTCAAGGTAAGGCAAAATATTTCCACAGTTGTCGAGGCTCGAGTAAAGGTGGCTCCATTTGAGAAAAGCACACACTGAACTCTGTGTAGAAGGACACTGATTATCTGTCAAATATTCAAATCAATGAATGCAAATAGCTCTTAGTTAAGCGTGTGTATTTGTGACAGCTCTGCTGTCAGTGATACTTCTGTACCTACTGCTCAGACATCATGACTGATAACCATAAATTTCCCCACTGTGGGTGTATAAAGTCTGATCTCATTTGATATAAATGTATGAAATAATAACATTCATTTACACATATGTCGTCTCTCATACATTTATTGTTTTGTTCCACTATGAGCAGGTTCATGGGCTTGAATGGTAAACAACATGCTACTGTACTGTGGCAGGGCACAAAAAGCAGTGGACTGGGCTTAATGGAGAGTTCAGGGTAAGTAAAAGAACACAGGCACCCGAGAGCACAGTTCATTGCAATGCTAAATAGAAAGCAGGGGTGGTTCTGCCTGCGTTTACCTGCCAGGCAAAACTTATCACACTCGGTTACTTCAGCTAAGAGCTATTCGTACAGCGTGCATTTTCAAGTGCCACAGATCCAGCCTCACGCCAAAGGTTACACAGATCAGCAAAACCTATTTGTAAAGTGCAAACGCTGACGTCGGAGCCCATAGATGAGGCGCCAACGCGGTGGATTTGGGCATGTTCGACTGCAACTGTTGTTAGGGTTTTTGTGTTATGGCATCAAAGCGTTTGTGTATAATGCCGAAGGACTCTGTGGAGAATGCAGACACTCTAATAAGCACTTTGATACGCTGCCTCTTCTCGGTCAAGGACAGGGAACAGTTCTTTGCTTCATGTCAGAACACTGTAAACATACTGTATCAGGTGGTTCAGGTTCTGCCTGTTCATGGATAGAGATCTAAATAATAAAAATAATAATAATTATTATAAGACATTCATAAAAATGACAATACAACGTTCATATTATATTATATTATATTATATTATATTATATTATATTATATTATATTATATTATATTATATTATATTATATTATATTATATTATATTATATTATATTATATTATTCTATTTTATTACTGTCTGGTAAGTGTCTATGTGCAAAGATTTGTTTTATGTTTTAATCCAAGGCTGAATCAGTTGAGTTTAATACATGCAGTGGGTGAGATCAGCAATGATGTTCGATGTTACATATATTTGCAGTTTGGCAAGACAAATGCAGAAAGCAAGACAACAGGAAAAACGCTCTAAATAATAGATGAGCCGATCTGGACCAGTGTCCAGAGTGACCACAGTGGGTTTGTGTCCCAATATTTCAACAACAAAGTGCAGCGCAGCCAAAGAATGTCACCGATTCTGATTGGCCCTGTTTTCTCCTCACACACACAACACTAAAAAGTTTTATGATGCAGAAGTGAAAAAAGTTGTTTGTGAAGCCATTATTCTGTGGTGGCTGAAAGAGAAACAAAGGACTGCAAGGTGTTTATAGACTAAGGTTCTCAGAGGTTGATTGAATGCTTAGAAGATAAGCATGGCGACATTAGATATCCCAGTGGGTAGAGGATGGGAGATTAATCTCATTCTCCACAATGATGTATCTGAAGCGACTCGCTTTGCCAGTGGTATCGTTTCTGAACACTCCTTGGGTTCCAAGGGCAGTCCATCGAAGCTGGCGCATCGATTGCTTCACGATTTGATTAAACTCTCGGCTGTACTCCAAATGTAAGACAATAGCATGGGGATAATCTCACCTTCTCTCCTCAGGTCAGCTGTGATGCGGTTTAACGGTAAGGCTGTGCACTCCGCCGATGACTAATACCCGGGATAGGACATTTCTAGTTATCTGAAGGCTTTGTTAAACTATTGCACGAAACCAAAAAACGCTATTTTATCCGAAGGTGAATTCACCGTCGGTTCTCTTAAACGGAACGTACAATGTGTCTGTGTTCAGCTGAAGCAAACCAGTGCGACCGATATTTTCACATTGAGATGCTGCTTTTGAAGCAAGAAATGAGATGCTGCAGTACTTGAACTTTATATTAGCATTAGCATCAGTAAAAAGGATTTTTTTTTTTGTTTGTTTGATGTATTCAACTGTTAGAGGTAGGATCAGGAGGACCGACATAATGGATCCCATTCAACTTTTTCTTTGCAGGAATTCATCTAAAATTGCATTCATACTGTAAAGTGAGTTTGCGGGACAATCGCGGTGCATTCCAGTAATGGTATTTTTCAATGTCCAAGAAGAAATACTGACTTTTGATTTATTTTATACTGTATGTATTATGCATAAGTGAGATAGTAGTCTGCTATTCATAGCTATTTTACTTAGCATTAGTAGCTTTTAAATGTATTGAAGATAAGCTTAAAAATTTGCTAATTGGATATTGAAGATGGAATATTTCCATGCAGATGTTGAAATGAAGCCTGGAACAAGCCCTCGGTCTTGGACGGGTCATCCGTTCCCAAAGGGCCTCTCCTGTGACTCTTAAATAGGACACCAGTCCATCCACTGCAGCCCGTGGCGAACATCTTTATTAGCCTCATTAGCAGCCTGTGTAGAAAATGTATTCACTGTGGATTTCCAAACCAGGCTCTAGGGTGGGGAACCACAGCCCAGCAGATCATTAATTGATGATGCTGCAATTCCCGTTCACTCTACTGTACTGTACGTTCCAGTTGTGTGTAAACTGTATCCAACTACTGGTGTTATTGCCTGAAACAATTATGGTGGAATTTAATGGAGGACTACGGAGCAGCATTGCTCTGAAATGACCTTGTCTCTGCCCATTGGTCCCCAAGCAAAACACATTTATTGTGCGATGTAGTTTCAGAAGTTGGAAATTACAGCCAAAGGAAGGAGGATGGGCCTTTGTCTCACAGGGACGAACTAAGGGTAGGAGGATGATTAAGTAGGGTAGGGGTCTGCAAGACACTGAAATCATGACGACTGCCAAAAGGGGGAGGCATTTCAGAATGTTCTCTCCATAAAAAAAAGAGATTCTTTTCAGTTCAATCAGAGATCCTGCAGTAGGTGTGCTGGTTGTTCTCCTGGTGGATCTTTTTCAGGATCCCCTCCACAAACACACACACTGTGTCTCATTGTGTCTCCTCAGCTCACTCCATTAATTTCTCCAAAGCTCTGCTGAATTCCCCAGTAATGATGACAATTAACCTGGAATCGCGGCAATATTGAGGACTTGAATCAGTGCACATCAGCCGGCTACAAATGCTAATTGACTTGATTGTTATTAATTTTGACATTACGTTCCAATTTAAGATAGCAAAACACTGATTTCATTTCATTTTCATTTTATGGCTGGAGATAAAGAGGGCATCGATCACACCTGAGTGACTCAGTGTGTACGTAGCTAATTAAAGGCTGAGATTGCAATTAAGATAATTAGTGTGTCGAAGTTTTCAGACACACAACAATTTTACGAACCTTGCCAGCCAGGGACACACGTCTTTAACCCGCTTTGAATATTGTGTAAAATGTCTCATGACATTTGTGAGCGTGGACGCGTTTTAAATTCATATGTGTGTGTGTGTGTGTGTGTGTGTATTCTGCCTGTATTAAAAGCATCTCCTCCAGAAAGTCAGAGTGCGTTTGACACTGAAGGCCGATGTGGTCCGTGTGCCCGATGGCCTCCCTGTGATCTCGTCAACGTTTTCCTTTGCTAAAACTGCATTTACTCGTACTTTGTACACGGTCTCTGCTGCGGCTTGTGGTCGTTAAAAGCTTTATACACTAACGTTTCTTGGCTGACATAATAATGGACATTCCGAGAAGCATTTTCGTCTCTTCTGTCCAGTGTTCGGCATCAAACATGGTCGACGCTTCAGGAATCCTTCACACTGAATTTGTTTTTAAAAGGCTCCAGAGTGGTGTTCTCCAAAATGCAAGAGTAATCGCGCTTAGCTTTTAAGCAACAGCGACTTTGTGAACTAAGGAGATTTCAGCTTTTTTGACCCTGGTCAGAATTAGCTGAAAGACCCAAGAACGTCGGTACAAAGGTACGCAGATCATCTTAGAACGTATTTCATCCAGTTTTCCTCTGTGTGTCCACATTCATCACGTAAACCAAACTGCCTCGTTAAAATCCTTATCAAAAATAGTGTCACTTTGAACCCCCC
>CAAKHB010007205.1:62240-78590 GCA_901007665.1 Aeoliscus strigatus | reverse complement strand
GGGGGGGGGGGGGGGGGGGGGGGGGGGGGGGGGGGGGGGGGGGGGGGGGGGGTGCTGTCTCCCCTCTGCCGGGATGTGGACTCCGGTCGGGTGTGATGCCCTGATAATGACTGATACCAGTCAAAAGTAGGATGAATATCATCACCTCGCAGCCTTCGTTGTGGTGTGAACTCCGCAGCACTGGTTTAGATTTGAGATTTAACAAGGAGAATTACAGGTCCACTGGGATCTTTAATCTGCAAACGGTAATCAATCCAAAAAAAAAAAATGCTGCCCTCTCGAAAGGAATTACCATGATATTGTTGCCAAGTTATATTTCCACCCTTTCCTTCTCCTTTCATTTGCTCTCCATAACTCCCCTCTTTATTATATGACTTAATTTTCCTGAAGAGCGGCAAATGTTACAGTTCAGTGAGAATTCGAGGCCTCTTAAATCCTGACGGCGCCTCACAGATTTCAGTAAACTATGAAATTAAAAATGGGCCCTCCTGTGTGAATTGGATTTAAATATTGCCATTACTCCTGCAAATGAATAAAAAAAAAAAAAGTAAGATTAACTTTTAAATGATGGTGAGAATCCTCCAGCGCTACCGCTACATAATTAGGTCATTAGTGCAAGTATGATGCTGCATAATCCTTCCCAGTGGCAAGTATGATAACACAGATCTCTATCTGGCTGTTTTCAAACACTCTGGAGATGTAACAACCGCGTTTCTTCAGCGTCTTCCATGGACACTGAGAGCAAACAACAATAAGCCATAAATCCACTGAGGTTACGTGCCAAGTGCCTTAATGTGATTGGATTTATTGGCCTCGCATTCACATGGACGCTGAGCAGCTGAAATGGTGGGCGGCCGCTTGGGTGTTCCCCCCGTAAGGACTCGGGAACTTGATTTCAATTAAAAGGTTCCTTGATTTACTACTGCGACAGCATTTTACCATTTATATGTTTATACGAAGCTTCATTTCTGGTAACACAGTGGAAGTACACGTTTTACTACCACCGTAACACTTCACGGCGCAGCCAAAGCCCTGACGCACTTCATAGATCATCTGCAAGTAAGTGCGATGATTATTTCAGCTCGTTTACAAATGCTACATGTAAGTGGAATAACTATTCTAGAAAGCCTTGAGTATATGTCTTTGCTTTTAACATTTTCTGAGAACGTTAGACGCTGTAAAGTCCTCACTTCCATTTGACTTGAAAAACTCAGTTCACGGCTCTAAAACCTCTCTACTCATGACTGGAGTGCCGAGTCAACGTTGAACCACAATGCAGCGTGTCGGTGAGCGGCCCGCCGGCTGAAGCACTCTCAACAACCGCCGCGCGTACTTGATGACGCGCACACGGGGGACGGGCGATCCAACCTCTGCTCGCCTCGCTCTCCACGTGGAGCTTAAGACATATTGTCCCTCTTGAACTTGACACGACTGGAGGCCTCTCCACTAGAAATACAAATAGTAAAAAAAAAAGTTTTGGATGAGAATCTTATTGACCCCTCAGAGGAAGCTTTAAGAGAGATGGCCTCCAAACAAATAGTGACACAACGCTGCATGTTCTTGACACCTGCATTAAAGAGGACGACAGAGCCGCAAGCTCTGGAAGTCGTTATTTTCCACGATATTCTTTTTTTTTTTTTTTACTATGACTGATGGCATGTTTGTTGTTGTTGTTTTTTTTAAGAATGAATAATTAAGAAAAGGACACAGAGAGAATGACAATATGGACTGCAAATGGAATTCCCCTCAGGGATCAATAGAGTTACATTCAAAGCAAATAACGCATTTTGTTTAGTAATAAGCATAATAATTTTTTTTCACTTATTCCAGTTATTTTTCTTATGTGCAGATTGTGATATTCTGTGACAAACATTTTGAGAACTACACTAAATAATGAAAATAAAGCACAAGGTCAAACCTCATGACGTCGAACATCTTGGCAAAGGAATAATACGCCCTTTGACAACGTGAACGCTCCGAAGAGATGAAGTATATCGAGTGACATGATGAGGAGAAGGTACAGTCACCTCTTCTCATAGTTCTCACACACAGTCCATCAGTCAGTTTATACCCACAATTAATTCCCACAATTATCCCCTCCTGGAATAAACCTGTCTGCCGCTCGGGTTCAAACCAAGAGAATGTTAGATATTTGCTTAGTTTAGCTTCAATGCAAAATGTTTAAAGGAGTGAAATCAGTGTGCCACTCTAAATCTAAACACGATAAACTGTCCTGCAGATTGGCCCGCTGTTAGTGCTCAGGAAACATTGGTGAGGATATACATTCTTTCTGTATTTGATTTGACAAGTCAAAGTTTAAAACACCAGCGCCGTATAAATAGAATCATGAGACACTGTATTCCCCCCGAGAAAGCTTCAAACTGCATTTGAAATATGGGTTTTAAAATGAGTAGAAAAAGAAATGCTCATTATAAATATGAGGAAACACTATAAACCATCCTCAAAAGGAATTTTTATGCGTCTGGGGTTTCTAATAAAAATCAGTCTGAGTTTCAAAAACGAGGCTGCTCTTTGTGAGCCGGTGGTAGGTTTTCAGCCGGCCACTTTGAATTTCTGCGGCGCAGCATTGTCTTTGAAAACGTGCTTCATGTTTCAAACAGACGGCCCATGAAATGAAAAAGTAAGCGCGGGATTAAAGTCTCAGTGTTGATAATGGTTCGGAAGCCAAGACAGCAGAGAGCGGCATGCTAGCTCTCATTTGGGCCTCATTCAAAGCAAACACACAATGGGCCATTAAATCAGCTCCATTCCATCTCGGGAGGGTGTTACAGCACGTGGCTCGACACTCTCAGGCAAATGACAGCGTGCAACGCCGTCGTTGTCGTGTGTCCACGACGTGCCGATTCAGCAGAAACCTCCCGGTAAAACTATGACAAGTGGATAGCGGCTATGGGAAAATGGCTCCATACGTCTAGTTTGTCACCAACATATATGTTGGCCCAGATCGTCCATCATGGTGGTGATTGGAACCAGTATGAAGCATCGGGTCAAACCAGCAGAAGGCCCCTTTAAGAGAGAGCACAGCGAAGGAGACTCGGCATGGTTGGCCTGTTTGAAGGTGATGCAAACGGGCCCTGATGGATGACGGGCTCCCTTCCATCCATCATCTTTCCATCCTGAAGGGCCTTAATCTTCCGCAAACACAATCCTGCCACCGTGTCCCTCATCTCTCCTGTCTCGTCTCTCAAGTCCCTAATATCCCCTCGTTTCGGGACCTTGTTGTTGCAGTAACTGACACACACTCGCTGGACAGAAAGAAATGACAACGTCTGGAGGTTAAAAGCCTCGAGAAGTGCCGGGGAGAAGACTCTTGAGCTATGACTTTACCGTTCTCATTATTTATTACGGCTCTGACATGAATAATGCACCAGCAAACATTTGCTGACATCTCATTAATCGATAGCACCCCAACGGTCGTACCCGTCCACAGGCCGGTCCTCGGAATTATCCTACATGATCGGGTGTACGCGCAGCTTTCACTTTGTGTCTCGGCTCAAATTAGAAGAAACTGGACACGTGTGACGACGACAGAAAGGGAATCAAGCATTTCTCCGTCTCAGTGTCTGGTTGCTCACGAGGAAACTTCCCTTCTGATTTCACTGGACGAAGCCTTGATGTGATGCTTTTTGAAAATACCGATGAATGGATATGTATATATATATATATATTTTTAATGAGATTTGAGGTTTAGAGATGAGACCATTCAGATTTCTACTTCAGCTCTTCCAGAAAACTACATTTGTTAGTAAATCAAACCCATGACTTGATTTTGACTTTCACATTTTGTTGTGAAAGTTTGCTCTGTATTTTCCCTTAATTACTTATTTTAATGTTTACATTACCTTCTAGAGGGATATAATCAAGTCAGTATTACTATTACAATTGTAATATAGTATTTCTGATTTCTAATAACGTCGCCGGAGAGCTTCCACAGAGATGACTTTACTTTATTCCTCTCCGATCATTCCTTTGGAAATCCAGCCTTTTTTTTTTTTTTTTTTCTTTTCTCCAAACAGGAGTTGCACTCACTCATCACTCTGCCAGTCGGTACCTCTGCCATGTACCCAGACTGAAACCATCCGTCGAAGGAGGAAGTGTAGCGCAGGAGCAAGCTATTATTTTGTGAATCAAACAGAATGAAGGAATACCTGGGAGTTACTCCGAGCACCTATGCATGCCTGCTGGCGCCGCAGCAGAGTAATCACATTCTTCACACAGCCTTCTTGTCACAGCCTGGCATTACACATGCACTCCAACGGCCGTGCTGGTTCGGAATAAACGTCAGCTTGAATGGAGGCAAATAAACAGCTCGCTGGAGAACCACGGAGAACTAAACACATACTCAAACGTCTATTTTGTGAATGTGCTGGGATGATGTGTCAACACTGGTTCATCCGTTCACCCGACTGATCACCTCAGAAGAAAACGCTCATGTAGCTCAAGTACATAATGTCCATGATATCACTTTTCATGATGACAAGTTTTCGCTGTCACATTACTGAACGGCGGAAACATCCCTCTTGACTACTCATCAGAAATGCAGGCATACGAGAAGGAAATTTTGGATATGTGAGTGTGTTCCTGCCCCTTGGGAACGTCTGCGAACTCCACACAGCCGTTGTGGCGTAAAGGGACAATTATTTTATTTATCTTATTTAATGTAAAGGGAAACAGTGAATTATTAAAGAGCATCTCACTGGTGTTCTGAAAGCTGCTAATTTAGCTAAAACTGCATAAATTATTCACAGTATCACTGGTAAATATCTATATGAAACGGTTCTAATGGTCATTGCAGCAGTTTCTAAAATGCCTGTTCATCCTTATCTGTGAGCTCCGCTGATGGGATTATTCTGCCAACAGGACCTCGGAGAATCATTTGTTCTGTCTAAAAGCCTAATCTACCTTCATTTAAGTCATTAATATGGCTGATGTGCTCGTCAATGCGGACCCATTTACCTTTTCAACATTAATGCTGCTGACACTGTGTTCGCCAAGACGTTAGTCACTGTTGGCGCGTTCAGCACAAATACTAAATGGCAGAAGAAAGTGCCAGAGGAGCTACAGTGTCAGAGTGTTATTTGGCAAAAGGAGGAAAGACGCGGTGAGTGAGCAGGAGATACCGAGTACATTCCAGAAATATTTATTGCCTGTGAAAGAGAGATTTCCCAGATAAGCTTCAGGAATAGTGATTCTCTGGGACTGATATATTCTGTATTATTATTATTTGGCTGCTCTTCCTGACTTCAGCAAGTGAGAGATAGTCAACAGTCAATCTGTCATTCTGAAGTGGGGATATTAGCTCTGTCGAAGTACGATACTAAATGAAATGTGATAAGAGCCCGGAGAAAACAATATAACAGTTTCCCCCCTCAGCTTCTGCTTAAAAGACGTGAATGAGCTCGGAGTTTTGTCGAGTCTGAAGCGAGCGAGGAAAACTTTATTGCGGAGACTCAGAACAATCTAAATATAAAAACGTCTTCTTGCAAGTCACAGAGTTTACACCTGAACAATCCCAACGTTAGTGGCCTCGCTAATCAGGAGAGATGCTGCTCAGGGCTGCTGAGCTCCAGCGCCACCTGGTCCTCTCTTTAATCCTTGAACCGATCTTACATGCCCCAGCAAACAGTCCGATCCCTCGCTGCGGACGTCCATTAATCATCCATTAATCTTCATTTGTATTCTCTCCCCATGCGATTTTACCGATATCTGGCTGAAAACCCACATTGCTCTTTCATATTTTCCAGCAGCGTCCCCTCACGATTTACATCTCATCGACAACGGCGGCGCTCCCTTCGTGGGTGTGTTGGTCTCTGAGGGAGAAACGACACACAGACTCCCGGGCCTTTGGCAGATGCGTGTTGTTGTTTGGTCTTGTTGTTGGATACACAACTCAAGTGAAGCGTAAAATCACAGAAAATGCTGCGGCGGCTGCGTGGCAGCGGCGAGAGCTCCCCTCAGGCTCTGAGACGGCAACAGGTCTTGGCAATCCACGCAGAGCAAATACTAAAAATAATACACATGGTGTGACGCACTGCTCATGATTTTACTTGACTTCGGTTGGCGCTGCCCCCTCGTTGCAAGAACTTACATCCACAGATGGAGATTGAATCACAAATGACCTCAAACGTTAAAGACAGTGTTTGATAAAGGTTCAATTAGGCTACGAGGACACAAGCTTTAAATCTCTCCGAGCTACTTATCTCAGGTCTTTTTATATTTCACAGATTTTTCCACAGACGTCTGTGAGAGTCAGACAGGAGGATTTAACTCTCACCGCTGACATCTCCACACCGGAGGTCGTCATAATTCACTCGCAATGTCAACGCCGCTGTGTTGTCCAAACAAGAGCGGCTGTGACCGGCTTTCACCTGTCCTGTAGAGACCCGCGCATCAGTACTTCAGCTGGGCAGCGGCGAGCTCGCTACCACGGCGTCGGCTCGCTCTCTCCAGATGGCAGCGATATAACTTCTGAAGGTCAGGCTGGGCAAGTAAACATTTACAGGCAGTCCCGGGACTCAGCCCTGCCAATCAAATACGCAGCTTGTAGCATCTGATCCAGACGAACAGGGCACAAGAACACATTCCATAGATGTAGATTTCTAATAGAGTATCGCTTAATGTGATTTACCTGAACGATATCTTGGACAAGGTGACACAGCGTTAGTCATGCCTTTTCAAAGATTATAATAATCTGTTTAGTTGATATTCTAATCAGTTCTGACAGTTCTGTGCAAAAATCAGTGGCCAATCAGTGTTTCCTTGCTATGATTTTACTGTGTAATGAAAAATACTGTGCACAAACAACATTAAAAACTCCATCCACCAATAGTGACGTCAGGGAGGCAGAAGGAGACGGAAGTCTGCCACAACAAAACACATGTTTTTTTGTTTTAAGTGGATCAGCAGAGGTATTTGTAAGAGTTTGATAGGCAACAACCATCTTTTTCATCAGTTCTTCATTTGCAACTTGAACCAAAGCCCAGAATAACCACTAATGAGCATCAAAGGTTTACTTCTGCTCACAGAGCAACAACATTTTTTATTTTATGTTTTCTTTATGAATCCGATGGTGTGTGTGCGTCTTTACACCCCCCCACACACACACACACACAGGTGGTAACAGTATGAAATCATTACACTCAAGTAAAAGTAAAATTACTGTTAAAATTAGATTTGACTCAAGTACAAACCTACTGAAGTAGAAGTAAACATTAAATAAATAAAAGTACTCTGAGCATCACCAGCACAAATCATCCAACAGGTAATCCAGAAAAAAAAAGTAGATAATAAAGGAGTGAAGGACGAGAGGCAGAGAGGAATAAATAACCAGTTTCACTCTGTTGGCAACTCCAATCTGTCAGACATCTTCCTGGGATTCGCTCAGTGTCCTATTTCAATGTACACCAGGCCAACGAGGAACCTTATCAAGGAGATGGGAGCAGCCAAGATAACATTTGCTGCATCCAGCTGCTTTGAGCCGATAAGCCTCGAAATTATATTCTCTTTACATGCATGCTCCAATTTATAAAAGAACTCTCTCAGGTTTCAGCCATTCGATGTATCATTTTCATTCAAAATGATGCAATTGCTGCACACAATTTTTGGGCTAAATAAATAAATAACGAGAATTTTCCATTAACGCTTGCCTTCTCTCTCTCGCTCACTCTTTTTTTTTTTTTTTTTTTTTCCTGTTTCTGACCACCTGCTGCTTTCAACAACCTCGACACACATGGAAACTGTCATCAGTATTCCGCCCGCCTCTTCCCCTCCTGTCGCTCCTCACAAAGGAGCCCTCGGGGCATTAGCGCTGAACCTCTACCCACATGGGACCTGTTGGTCCCCCTGACACCTGTCTGCCTCAGGTTGACCCCAGTCACACTATGGATCACGCTACAATGCCTCCAAGTCTCAATGTGCCAGCGTAGTGAGACATTGAGTGGCAGATACGGCGCCGGCCGACATGCAGCGGGCTTTTCAACACAAAGGAAACCTTCCAGAAAATGAAGTAAAAGTATCTGGAGAAAAGATCATATTTATTTGAACAAGTCTGGTCACTTTCACGGTCTGATTGACTATTGATTGCAAAGCCCTTCAGCTTAGGAGATACACGTAATGGAATTTTAAAAAATCAAGTTTTCCAGAATGGACTTGAAAAGGCCACGGCAGCAACAATGAAAAACAACAACAACATATATATATATGTAGGTATATATATGTATTTATATATAACCCAGGACAGAATTATGTGCTGAGGTAAATCAATAGCTTTTTGTGAGTAATTTTAAAAAATACATTTTGGGCCACACAATTCAAATCAGTGCTGAGCTCACATATAACATTACGTAAAAGAGTGAATTATACATGAAGATGCTAATTATATTTCAAAATGTAGTTCTGTTTTATGGCAGACCAAATGTTGCCATAAAATACTGACATATGATATAAGAGCACGTTTCCCTGTCGTAAAACAGTGGAAATTGGATGCAGCCGTTTCTGGAAAAGTTTCTTTAATGTTGTTGTTTAATGTTCTTTTACGCCGTAGTTGTTTCCACAGAATTGGCATTTATCATTTGTATAGTCTGAATTGTCAACTGCTCCAGAGTTTGTTGAAAGTAATCCACGTTCCCTCCCACTCTCTGCCAGTGTTTACCAGGCTCACTTCATTGTTTGGTGTGTTTCTCCTACCTGATGTCACCTTCCATATGCTGTACTCTATAAGTGACACTTCTGTCAAAGCGACGCCGACTGGAACTTTCCTGCAGACGGAGCAAACCGTTGGCTTGTTCTACATCGCGGGGCCGTGACAGCGAGTGGGTCTGTAGGTGTGTGGTAATTCAGCCTGCAGCGACTTCAACTTCAAACTGCGACGAGTCTTCTCATTTCTGACCTGTGACGCATAAATTTAAAAAAAAAAAAAAAAATATGCAAGTGGTCTCAGCTAACGTTTGTCTGGTGGCTCGAAGATGAGCTGATCACTGATTGAATATTCATTCAGAAAATAAACACTTCTTATGAATTCCTTTGATTCAGCAGCTTCGACTCACAGGACGCTTAAAGACAATCGAAGGATTTATTGTCTTTATTGTTCACAGTTAGAGGTGTTTTATCTCAGAACCTTATTCCAGGTGTGTGTGTGTGTGTGAATAAAACTAAACCTCGAATCTTCCACTGCCTGAAAGTATAAACATATTGCATAATCCTACATTTACCAGATTTCACTTCATCAAGTTGAATACTAATGGATTTGTTTATTTCTGCAACATATGCTCGACAGTTTCTAGAGGCTGAAAACGTCCCAAAATGTCCTCTGCTGAGCGTCTGTGGGACAGTTTCCTCTTTCATACTTTAGTTCAGATTACATATAAGGAGTTCATTCATTCATTCATTCATTCATTCATTCATTCACACCTGAACAAAAACTAATTGTTAGGATTTGTCAACACAGTGGTGGTAGTGGTGTGTGTGTGTCTGTGTGTGTGTTTCAAACTTTTAACCTGCACACAGCCTAAGAAGTAATTAACAGGAAATTAACTTGTGTTTCGACCGCACATTTGACCGTCTCCCTATCGGCTGCAATGTCACCAGCTTCTAGATAATGGTGTCCTCTGCTTTTTTTTTTTTTTTTTTTTAGCAAGGGAACATTTCCTGTAGCCATTTATCAACGTCCACTTCTCAGCGTACACACACCATCGTGACACACTTCCCCTCTGCGGCCAGGATGTTGGTGGCACGAGGATCCTGCTCTCAGGCCAGAGAGCGGCTTGTTTGGTCCCCTGGTGAGAGACAATAGTTTGTCTCCCATCGTGCTACCTGGGGCAGTCACCAATGATTAGCGTATCCCTGCCAACTGACCTGTGACATGTTTTCGTCCCATTCTGACAGGGCCTGCGTGGCCATCACAGCACGTTTCCCCTGACCCTTTGAGGGTACGTTAAACCCAGGGATTTAACCTCACACCTTCTCCTGCTGCACTCACACACACACACTGGTGTTGTGTCTTTTAACATCCGTCAGAACAGAAACAGTCGTTTTGTTTTGTAATCCAGGCCACTCGAGAGAACCTATGTGACACTTTTATTTTTCTAGCGGCGCTTTTATACGTTCAAGTGTCGTCGCGGAAAATTACAGCAGCACAGGTGAGGTTCTTTTACACCGCCAGCGCATGCGATAAGAAGTAAAAGGAGTTTTTTGCGTGGCTTTTAAAAAGGAAATGAAATCATGCACTGCTGCTGCCTGCATGCATCTCAGGGTGACTGCACCGCTGACAGCAGGACATGTTAAAGGAAGATGCAAAGTGTCAATTAAGGCTATAAAAGACAAATCAGAGGGAAAACAGTTCAAACGCTCTCCCGCAGATGTGTGAAATGTGTTTTCGTTGGCCTTTAGGGAGGAAAACTGGAAAGACTAGACAGCAGTTTGGGGAGGCACAGGGGGACAGAAAAGATCTGTCCTCCATCGAGACCTCGCCTGTGAAAAGAAGATATGGAAGGGCCATGTGAATAGATTCGTGGAGAAAACACACAAACACTCACAAGAAAATCATAACTTGCCAAAATAAAAGTCCCTCACCCAAAACTTCACACAAAGAAAGAAGCAAAAATGCCTTGACAGTGAAAAGCATGAAGCTGCCAATGGGTGCTTGGGGAGCGCAGAAAATAGCTGTCACATCCTAAACCGAACATCCTTTTTGATATTGCTTGAGCTAAAATAAAACGCAAAGCAGCATCAAGTACATTTATCAAAAATAACTTCTTTTTCTAAAAACTTGTTTCCTATGAAAGGAACATTTGATTCTGAGTTTTGACATTTTGTTGTCTCATTCTAACAGAATCAACACGGATACACAACCACTGACGAGCGATCGCTGTGTTTTTGTCAGATATGAGATGTACGCTCCCGAATGATTATGTCAGGACACAGAGATCTGATCTCCAACACGTGCACGAGGAAACAGCACATTGTTATTTCAAAAGGTCGGACGCTTTGGAAATCACCTGCATCGGATACACTGTGTATATGTACATTTCTTTCTTATATTTCTCTTTCTAGTTGCACACAGAGACATATGTCTTCATCGCTGCTACACATATTACATGTTAACAAAGTAAAAGGTCAAGGTGCTTTGTGTGTCATTCCAACATATGAGCATGAAAGAATGCTATTTGAACCTTGAAAAACACAATAAGGATGAATGAAGATAAATAGACACCATAGAAACATCTGGAGACAGCGCTCCTGAAGTCTGAGCTCACTCAGCAGCACATTTTACTATTTTACTGTCACGTCCACGGAAAATTACACAAATAATAATAAAATATCAGCATGACATCATTCGAATTCACATCACAGGTCTAAATGTAAACTGCTGAAGGTAAATATGCCAGTTTCGCTGCAAACGGACACAATGTTGATGCTCATTTGCATATAAAGCGGAGAAACTCAGCGGAAAAAGTTAGTGAAACCCAGCTGCTGTCAGATTCCTCTGGGTTGATTTACACGAGGAGATTAGAAAGAGAAACAAACATTGTTGGTGTCACAGTACACCCTCTGAAGTTGGAGTGAACATACAGAGCGGAGGACATGAGAGACTAAGCAGAACCTAATTTAAATCTGCACTTTATTTCTGAGGTACAGTGGAGAAAGACCGCAGAGGATTCGCTCATCAAACAACCAGGCAAACGTCTCCTCGGGTAGAGGGAGAAAAAAGGAATAATAATTGTGTACACTCTGAAGGCCTCAGATTTGTCATTATAGAATACAAGAACACAGGGAGAAATAATGGGCCAGGGATTTCTAATGTTATTTAAAGAGGTTCTAATCATTAGTCCGCTGTGCTGCGCGGTCAGGAAAGCCACCGAGGCCTCCTCCTGTGAGACGAACATGATCAAAGAGGGAGAAGGTTAAATAAGTTTACAGGCTAGTTAGAAGGGGAAACTGACAGGAGTTTATTCTCAGCTAACTCAGTGCACAGTTGAATTATGGGAGAAAAAAAATGTTGCAAAAAGGCAACGGAAATGTACAGGTGTCTTTGAACCTTAATGACGGTGATGAATGTTGAATGATGTCGCAATAAAAAACTCCCAAACATGTTTTGCTGCGAATGCAGTCCACTGAGAGTGGACGTTTGTTGAGAGTTCACTCACCCGCCGACGCTGTGGGCTTTGGGCGGAGAACGACACGTCGTCTCGTGCGTGGCTCCGTCTAGGCCCGGGTGAAGGGCTAAAGAAGGTTTAGTGAATTGTTGGGTCACCCTGACGTGTGAACCGACAGAAATCCACTCAATCAATCAGTCTGCGTTACTTACTTACTATAGAGTCACTGCGGTGTCAGTAAGGTTAAAATAACAGGGACTTATGAAACATGCTGCAACGATCTATCCAGGTCGTGGCCAGAGGTCAAAGGTCAGGCTTCTCTACATACAGAGGTCAAAGGTGGAGCTTCCCCCTTTTCAGATTGCCGTTGTCGGTAGAAGTAATCATCCAAGCCGTGGATGATATATCTGTATGTGCTGTCTGTTACTGTAAAACAATGCAGAAAACTACATCTGTAGGAACATTTACGGCACCATATTGATTTCTTTTATGTATCCGAGCACTTACTCTTCATCGCTTCCCGTGCAGCAGGCTTCGGAAAATGGCATAAAACCTCTTAACACACAGATTTGAATGGATTGCTTTAAATGTGACCGCTGCTTTGAAACAGCCGTTTCCTTCCATTACATCGAAAGTCAACCTCCCTTAGACAAGACATTCAATATTAGTTGACGAGTCGCAAAGTGTTGAACAAACAGTTGAACTTTGGGACGATGTTTGTGGGTGTTCTTGCAGAACGAGGAAATATCTGGATCATTACATGCACTTCCACTTCCTGTATATCAATAGCTAGAATGTCTCTGCCATTAGTCAGAGTGGGCTAATTTAAAGCAGGGACACTATTGGGTTTTGTGTGATAAATGACCCCTGTGAGAGCGACCTACAGTGGGTAATTGAGGGAAAGGGTTCAGTTACAAGCTGTTAGAATACAAATATCCCCCCCCCCCTTCGCCACCACCCTCTGCTCCAAGTATGACAGTGGCAGTGAGACAGAAAACCCTTTCTGGGCTGTAAGTGATATATTTCCTCAGCAATAGGAGGTGTGTTCATTGTGTTTTATCTCTCTCTTCTCCACCCAGGACTAGTGGTGGTTGTTGTTGTCATTGTTGTTGTTGTTGTTGTTGTTGAATGTCGTTTCTTCATCCCTCCAACCCCCACCCACCCTTCCCTAGGCAAGCAGTTCCTGTCCGGCCTGGACCCTCATCTCACTCAAACACACACACACACACACAAAACAGCAAAACAACACAAGAAATCAAAAAGTCTCTCAGAAGTCTGACAGACTCCCAAGGACACCCAGCTGCCCATACTGGGAATTCAAACTGGACAGAGGACAGGTTAAGAAACAAACAAGACATACAAGTGAAGACACAGATAGGGATCAGAATGAAAGCCGTGTTACTGACAGATTGCACAGAGGAAGGGATGAACCTGAGTATGATGATTTTTAAGACTTGTAAGTTATTATCTCTGCAGAGTGCACAGAGGAGTCATACGGGAGGTTTTCGGGCCTCATTCATTCCTTCATTGGACTGATTATCCACTGTCACTAGTTGATCCTTCGGATTTCCCACTGAGAAGCAAAATAAATGCACAGTGCAATCAAATGCAAATTATTTTATGGGGTTACTTTGGTCAACTCGGTCAGCCTCATGCTATTTTATGTTATGTTATGTTTTTTTTTTCTTTTTTTTAATTTCCAGCCTGGTCTCCCACTGAGTTTAATCTCTCTAATGGTACGGACGGTAAATGATCACAGTAGTGGTACGCTGAGGGAAATTAACTTCTGGGAGTCTCCACTGACCTCCGACAGACAAACTTTGTATATGAGCTGTGATCTCCCCACCACCTGACAGAAACTGAACTGCTTTCCTCCAGCACATAAAACAGAAAAACGATAAATCATCAGTAGCAATATAAATAAAGCAGCACTTTCCAAAAAAGGCCAAAAAGACAGATATGAGACATCTTTGGCAGTGAGGTAACGGCAGGATGCACATTTTGTTGCGCCACAGCTTTTCATTATTGTCAAAGCAAAAGTCGTGCGTGTCTGTATTTGTGGGCGTTCTTTAGAGCACAGAATTAATGCCTGTCATAACAGCTGCTGTAAAATTTCAATAAACTGTCACCCGCTAAAAAAAAGAAAAAGCAAACGCGAGCTTAAAGTGAGAATGAAAGAAATTGGCACGAACCAATAGGAGCGACAAAAATGTCATCTGTCTGGGAAGATCTGGAGAGCGCCCATGAAGTGGCTCGCAATTATATCGCACATGTCACCGCGGATAAACAACACTCGCACGGTTTGCAGCGAAGCAGGCGCAGACACTGATTGGAATGAGTGTTTGATAAATGTTATTTCGGCTTTTATCCTGGTTATTGATCCGAGCGTGAACAGCCATCGTCGTTGAAACACTAAAAATATGATCAGCTTCCCTTTTTTATTCAGTCGTACCTCCTTATCAGCTAAAAACTAAACATTTTGATCATTTCAAAGTTAAAAAGGAAGATGCACAAGTGGTTTTTAATTGACTTACTACCTCATTTTCACACTTCCTATGTGACTTGGTGTAAACATGGCACCGACTCGGCTGACGTGCCCTACATTTCCTACAGCGCAGCTCCGTCTGGATGCAGCAAGCCGACAAATACATCACCCACCAGTCTGAGGAGACATTAGCTCACAATGATATTTGTAATGCGACACTTTCAGGAGAGGTATTTCTCATTTTTTGGCAGAACGGAGAAGGATAGATATGGTAAACAGTGGCTCCTGAGGATAATTTGACCTCCGAAATGCAAGGCCATTTATTTCCCTCAGCTTAATGATACAAACACGGTTGTATTTTATGATGAAGTACGGCAGCCGATGGGGCATCGGGCCGATGGAACCGTTCCCATTGCTCCGGGATTGAATCTGCAGCAAACAACTTCAAATGTTAGCTTTACACTGTGTGTTTTCAGGACTTCCAAACTAATTACTTACCAAGACAAATACAAGCTGTCATACGGTGACCTGCTTTTGGCCGGGAAAAGAGAAAATGGACAGCGCTGCAGATTTTCTGCTTGATGGCATTTTACCCGGAGAAAGCATTAAATCAGTGTCGTGTTATTGGTGGTTTTGAGGAGAGTAAGGAGACTAGTACATAAAATATGATTATAGTGAATTACACAGAGTCATATTGAAATGTAAAAATACCCCCATTTACCAAATCGGTCCCAGTGACATTATAAAGGTGTACTTATATATACTGCTCATTTATCCTGGTGGTGCAAGTTGAAACCTTTTGAGAGATCTTATACTATTTCTAGTTTTTTTCGACCCCCTGGGATGGTGTAACTTTGTGTGTGCCAGGTTGCACAGTTATGAGCGGTTGTCTGTGGTCTGACTGCTGCTGCCACCGCCGTCATGAAGGTGAAAACATCATGGATATTGTTCTCTTCTTTTTTTTTTTGTAGCACTTTGAGAT
Organism: Aeoliscus strigatus; assembly: GCA_901007665.1. Taxonomy (NCBI): domain Eukaryota; kingdom Metazoa; phylum Chordata; class Actinopteri; order Syngnathiformes; family Centriscidae; genus Aeoliscus; species Aeoliscus strigatus. The sequence goes on along the minus strand of CAAKHB010007205.1, from coordinate 63,010 downwards.
CCGTTATGACGAAAAGTGTATCAGAAATAAAATGTATTAATATTATTATTGATAATAATAATAATAATAATAAGAAGAAGAAGAAATTAATCAATACATTTACATGTATTATACACCAACTGAGCATGCCATTTCCATTTTAATATATTTACATATTCAAATGTAAATCTCTTGCTCAGTCGGTCTGTTTCTCAAGGCATTTACTTTTTGTATTTATTATATTTGATATTAGGTTAAAAGGACAGACAGATATCATTTAGTCATGGTCATGGTTAAGTCAGTGTTTCAGACACTGATCCTGACAGGGGCCAATAAGCCTGGGGGAGCTCCCTTACTCACACGATTGCCGTATGACCGATGAAGTGATCAAAGTTTGGCCTGGGACAAACATTAGTCAGGTCAAAATTCACATTCAAGAGCAACGACTGCAGGTAAAAGTGCTGAACATTAACGTGTCAACAGAATATGAGCATTGACAGCTGACTGAACCCATAATTGATTCTTTAGCAAACTTATCAGCGTGTTCTTTGAAGAGCATCAGTGCCTGAGGCTTTGTTTCTGCCGATTCAGTGAGAAAACCCCATAAGGACCCGATAATGTTTTTTTTTTTCTCTCTCTCTTTCCTTTCTTTGAACAGGTGGGCACATACCTCAGACAGAGTCAGCATATTTAAAAAGCTTTATTATCCGAGGGGGTTTAGATTAAAGTTTGACACTGCGCATCTTTGTCAACAGGCAAAGCGACTAATTCATCTCCCATGTGACTTGGAT
>CAAKHB010007205.1:48930-62220 GCA_901007665.1 Aeoliscus strigatus | reverse complement strand
ACACACACACACACACACATGCACACACACAAAATCTTCAAATGAAAAATGAAAGCTTTCATTCGTTCGCTGCCCAGAGATGCTCATTAATCAGCCACAATATGAGCTGGAGCCTTTGTATATGTGTTTGTATAATTTTAACGAGATATAAAGAATTCATTTTAATGAGTGCATAACAAAAGGGACGGCGCTAATTAACTCAATTTCTTCTCTTTGAAAAATGAGACATTCTGACCCCCCCTTGGACATAAAACAAAGCCGAGAACATTAAAATATTCATTATAAAACATATTTATGTAACACTGTGAGGTTAGTGTGACTGTGTGTCCCCATGGGGGGTCGGCAGATTGTAAGGTGGATATACAGTATATACAGTGTTTGTGTGAGTCTCTCTCTCTACATTATATATATATAAGCTTCAAATCAAAATAAGGTCTGTTACATTCATTCTGCTGCCCGCAGGGATGGCAGAAAGACATTATGAGCGTTTGTGTGCAGCATTTACGCTTCCATTTGTAACTCAGACGCAAATAGAAAATAGAAAAATGATCCTGTTATAATCAGCAGAGTAGATGAGCAGTAGATTTTGTTAAGTCAGGAAGTTTGTTTTCCACTGACGGTGTTTGTGTTCTTGTCTCTCTTGCATCCTTGAGCTGAATAACAAGCCACAACGAAACAAAGGCTAAAGAAGACGTATAGTTGGGAGCAGAGTACTACGCCATCAGGTAGAGCCATTAAGGAAACACACCGGGATAGGGTTTCTAATAATGAATGCACAACCACGAACAAGGGGAAACCATTAACACCGTAAAGAAGAGTCTTGGAACAAAGGTGAGGCCGGTGTCATGTTGTTAATAGCCACAATTATCCATCAACGAGCAAATGAGCCATCAACGTTTACTGCGAGCTCTCGTCGCACAAATCAGCCGTGACTGCTGTGCGACCACACAACGAGCTCCCAGACAGCTTTAGATCTGCTTTAATACCCAGACGCCATTTCTGTAAAACGTCACGCCGTCACTGGGTGCTGTGCTGCAGACGGGGAGAGTAAACATATCTGAGGTGTGTGTGTCTATGTGTTTATATCCAAATGCTGATCATTGTGTTTGCATTCCCAGCAGCAGAAGTCAAAGCGGGAATAAAAACTTTGCCTGGTCTATCTAAGTTTAGCTTGTTTTCAGAAGTCTGACAAGACGTGAACATTCCAACGATCAAGTCACAAACGGGTTAATGGACTTTTCTTGTTTTTGCAGCATCTTGTTCAGCCTTGTTCTGTTCGGTTATTACTATTCAAGCCAAAACACACCAGGAAAAAACGTGAGATGTTCTGTATTCCAGATCAATCACGCATGCTTTCTCCTCAAGTCACTTCTGTCATCTGTGGGCATCATCAGACTTTAGCATTGGCACATCATGATAAATATAATTTATAGTTAAAGACAGGAACAGGAAAAAAAAAAGTGCGTCCAACCAAGAGGCGTATTTCTGCGGCTGTTTAATCTATTTGTTCTGATCACTGCTGTTTCAGAACAAGCTGGCGACCAGTTCGTCTTCTTTGTTTAATTTCTTGGATGATCTGAACATGTACATAAAGTACCCCGCCATCCAGCATTGCCTCAAAGACAAAACAAAACAAATTTATGGTTTGCCCCCCCCCCCGGGTCTTTTCCATACGTGGATCCTGATCAACATGCACCGAGCCGCCCGCTACCGTGTTAATGCCATTCCGGTAACAATGGTAACTAATTCAAACAAAACACAATCAAAATGCCTCACATGTAAATGTGCAAAAAAAAGGCAAAAGTCCATTGTCTGTCTCGCTCTGAAACCAGCTCCTCGGAGCACGGAGAATGATAATAAAGCCATCGTACATTACAATCCAACAGCATACTGTACATGTAAATGAATCCAATATGCAATAACTGACAGGCTCTGCAAGACAGAGATGATTGGATTTTTGACGTCCAGGATTTGGTGAGCATTGTTTCCCCTGTCTATACACAGAGGGCTTTGCAGATCTCAATACTTCCCTCACCATCTGTCTATCCGTTCGTTCCTTTGGCTTAAATAAAACAGTTGTTGTTGGTGTTTTTTTTTCTCTCTCTCTGTCTCATGGCGAAGCGGCTCTGGTCTTTGTTTCCAGACATTTGCAATTCACATCAAATAGCACATCACTCGCTTGTGTTCTGCACTATAATGGAGTACATGTATGTGTCTTGAAGGCAGTGATGATGGACTGAGGGGTTCTTGAAGGTGTCCCCAGCTTATGTTCATCACCGTTCCATCTGTCAGGTAAAAAAATGACAAAGGGAAGATGACTGACTAGGTCACTGATCTCATGCAGTATGACTAAACAAAAACGAAACAAAACAACCATCTACTATCGTATCAAACGGGGTTTCATTGTGTGTCTGTTTTACTGAGAAACACACAACATAAATCCTGTCTTTACGAGGATGTTTGTCCCGTAGGATTTATCGCTCTGGATTTCTTCCTGTTGTGTTTTTGTCAAGAGCGTCTGACGGGTTCCTGGCTAACGTCACACTGTGAGGTGTGACTGCTGGAGTGTTCCACTCTGAAATATATTCATCAAACTGCCCCCCAACACACACACACACACACACACACACAGAGTACAAGTGATCAATTATGTCATGTAATACTGGACTTTTGTTTTTAATTTATGAAAGCACTAAAAGGTTGCGTCTTTTAAAAGGGCCACGATTTTCCATTTCTCTCTCCGTACTTAATGCTGGCAGGATCTATTTTCATAATAATTGTGCAGGAGATTTCCAACATGTCAATGGCAGAACCACTTTGTGTGTGTTCTCCAACTGCAGCCGGGTGTAATGGTGTTCCTATGTTGGAGGTAATGCAGGAATTTAAAATGTTACAGCGGAGATGTGGAGCAGACTCAGAGCCGTGCGCAAATAGTAACTCTAATTACATTTGATGCAAATTCTAAATTGTTTTTGCCCGGAGAGCAAAGTTGTGTCGTGTCATTTGATGTATGCGCTCAACCTCGCTGAGATGAATACTTCATGAGCGCTGTTTTTTTTGTTTTTTGCAGGGAATTCTGCTGAAAGTTGGACTGTCAGGATTCAGCTGCCAAACGTGAATCGTTGCAGGGGAGGCAGATCTATGAGAGTGGGCGGGGCCTCCCTCGCCCTCACAGCCCCCGCCCATTGATGCCGTTTTCTTTTGCCAAGAATGAAGCACATCGCTGGACTGTTCCTGAAAGCAGATTTCATAAAAAACAGGAAAAAGAAAAAATCTGATGAATTTTTGGAATTAACTATCATATTTTCATACAGAAATTTAATTAAACATAGTTTGTATTTAACTGTGATGTGAGTTTTATGCGTTTCAGGATGAACAAACTCAGAGTTTTCATGAAACCTGCTTTCTGGGACGGGCCCCTGGGGTTAAGTTGCCCCCTCAGGTTGTTTGGAGTGTGCAGGTGTTTCTTTGTGTGGTTTGTGTCGCTGTAATTCGCCACAAACCAAACTAATCTGTTAGCCCTGCTTTGGTTTTATACTAAAAATACCCAGTAAATTGGAAATCACATTAGGTTCTGGAACATTCATCTTTTCCCTTTGCCTGTTGAATGTCTGCAGACACACACACACACACACACACACACACACACACACACACACACACACACACACACCTCACATTAAAAGAACTTGTTTTGGCCCCAGCTATGATAAAGATAGGAACAACAGCAGGATTGCATAACGTGTTCACAAAGGCTAAAAATCACACTGCTGAACTTTAAAAAAAAGAGAGAGAGAGAGAGAGAGAGATCTCTTGCAGTGACGCACGGACACGCACCACAGAACACACACTCCATGATACTTTGAGCACATCTCATGCATTTTACCCGCTGTACATCCATGTTGTCCAGTCGGAGAAGCCTGGCTGCACATTCACAGCCCACCTCCACATCTGCTGCTGCTGCTGCAGCATCCGGGCTGAATACATCACCTACTGCCTAAATCATTTATAAAAACTCTGCTGTGTGTTGTCTCTGGTATTTTTTCAGCCAGAATGTCGCTAATAAAGTCTTTTACTGAAGTGAAACCTCCACCGGCTCTATTTCTTTCGCGACGTGCCCCTTAGCCACACGGCGCCGCGTCGCTCCACTGTGGGCTAAATCTCACAAATACCATCTCAGTCACACGCTTCACGCCCTTCATCCATCCCGCTGTACACCTGTGGATATGTTACGTGCTTTTTTTGTACCCGTGCTTCCTCCCACAGCCACGAGCAACACTGATGCCGTGTCTCAAATATGCACACTTACTTACCTGCGAAGTGTGACAGGGTAGTACTGTCACACATCAAGCAGCAGCGCCGTCGCACACTTACCAGAAATGACGTGGAAATGAAACTTACTATGTTAATATGCTGCTGGATGCATGCACTAAGATGGCGGACGTTGAGGGAGGAAAGTGTCCATAGATCCACACTGAACTTTTCAACCTTTTTGGGTGCACATAGTACACTACATTTTCACATACTCAGTCAATGCGAACGCACTTACGTACTCAAAATACTCAAAATCCTCTCAGAAGGAATTGACACGTAAATTCATTCCACCTGCACTCACCATCTCTCTCAGAGCCTCACATCCTACACTCCAACATACGTAACAAACTATGATCCCTGTCAAAGCATGTGTCTCTCAGTCAATGGACATTACAACTCTCACCTACAATCACAAGCTGCGGTCGGCCTAAAGGAAGACTCACTGCTGCCCCATCAGGAACACAGCGGTATTACTCAACATGACGGGTTCATGACAGATTATTGCTTTCCATCTCTGTTAATTTATGTAATATGTGTTTCTAACATTTTAATAGGAGATTGTGACCTCACACAGGAACAGAATAAATCCTCACTTTAGACAATGTTTGCTATATGGTCTGCTGCATAGGGAAAAGATAAGGGGGCTCAATATTGTCCTCACTCTGTCATATCTGATGGATTTGTGGCTGTGTATGAAGTTTTGCCCTAGTTTTGAAGTGAGGAGGTCCGGGGGTGAGGAGGAAAGGTTTGCCTCAGGCGTCTGCAGCTGTGTCTTGGTCTGTTACTGGGAGTTCTTCCCAACCCATCGGGACCAAACCAACTCTCTGGTCAGTTTCACTCTCTGACCCACATGGACGGGAGAAATCTGTTCAAAACATGTTTCATTTATATGCCTCTCACACACACACACACACACACACACACACTGGAAATCTCTCTAGCCAGAATAGATTAGATTGTTGTTGTTTTTTTTTTCTTTTTTTTGCACGTCTATCAAATGCAATTAATATCTCCTGCTCTCCGACACGACTCAGACGGTATTTATTGGGAGATCGATCCTTGTTTTCTTTAGTATTGTTCCAATTTCCCATTGAGTCACGGAGGTGCTCAGACGGATGCGGACAGGCGGCGCACACATTACTTTCTGTGAAAACAATATACCTGAGCTTTGAATGAACTCGCAAGACTTTCACCGAGCTGTGGGAAATGCTAAAAGTTGTTTGTTGATTAGGTTTTACACATTGTGCTCATTTGATAAGGATGTTGTGCCAGATGGGTTTCTGTGATCAAATCTTCCTCTATTGTGCATTGTAGAAAGGAAATCCTGCAGCTGCTTCCTTATTTTAATACTCACAGAGAAATTAAAGGTTATGACACTTTTTTTTTCAGAGCCAAGAAACAATCCCCTAATTGGAATCGCAGTGTGGCTGTGAATACTTGACAAAAAGAAATGTAGCACATCTGCTTCTATTTTTTTTTTTTCATTTTGGTGTGTGTTCCCATGTGGACAATTTGTTACTTGAAATCTCAGCTCCACTTAGCACCCGTGCACAGTGTTTAAGGCAGATTTTAAGTGATCTACTTAAAAAAAAACAAAAAAAAAACAGGTAGCTTGTGTTGTGACACACTTTCTTTTAGTCACACAGAGCATTTAAGCCTTGTTCACCCATCTTTAATATTTATGACAAGAATTAACTGCCTGTTGTGCACTCCACAGTACACATATGGTTAATTCCTCTCTTTTCTCAATGTCATCATTCCCCCCATAATAACACTAAGCAGAAACGTCTGCCATTAATAATGCATTATCGCCCTTCAAACTCTGAGGAAATGTAATGTACCATGGCCGTATTTTTCTTTAAGCTTATTTGATTGTTAAATATTTAACATGCATGCCCTCCGAACATAAGGTTGTGTCGCTGGCACGCGTGCGGTTAGAACGTATCGCCCTTGCGAGGTGCTGCCGGTTCAAACAGTGCCGTCGCTCTGACAGCGTCTGCTCGAGCATCTGCTGCCGTATTTGATGGCCGCGTCGGATGACACAGTAAACATCGACAGAAACATCTATCTCCTGAACAACCCCGGGGTTTGTTATGCTTCTATCCGGCTTTGGATGTTAGCCGTCATAAATATAAACGTGCTGTGATCATTAGCGGCAGTGTCAGGTGAAGATGTCACTGAAGGGCATTTTATACTCTGATTGTCAAAGAGTGTCAGGCTCCTCAGCTGGAATTAAATATTTGTCTCATTATGTAGACAGTATGGCAGTAATCACCAATATGAATAAACAGAATTACTAGAATCCATTCCAGTTATGACAGCTGTGACGTATTTGAACACTGATAACCTAGACTTCCTTTAAACTTCACTTCTTTCGCATTGAAAAAAAAAATTAAATAAAAGTGTCATAGAAATGAATCCGCATGAGAAGAAGTATCAAGAGCCATCTTTAAAAAAAGATGGCAGGGGCAAAAATTCGGGCCTGTACTGTCAGCAGCCACAAGGAGGCGATAAAGATGCTGTGGGGCTCCACTTTGCTTGTCCGTTTGCCTTCATCCTCCTCCCTTGAACTTCCTCCAACTTGAATGGAGATGAAGAAAAAAAAGCGATGAGTCACCTCTCAGAACAACGGAGGAGATGTGGGAGGTAGCTGCAGCCAGCGTGGGACTGAGTCTGTCACCACTGTCAGCCCACTTCTGGGTAAACATCAGAACTCGTAGTCGCTGAGGAAGAAAATAATTCTTCGTTTTTGTTGAAGCGGGAATTTTGCAGATGAATATTCATGCGGAATGAGGAAGCGTCCACTCCTCAGGTGGACAAATCATTCATGGGCGGCGCTGGATTTATCACAAACCCAAGGAGACTTTTGTGTGTGTCTCCGCTACCTTCAGTTGTCGCACAATCAGGAGAAGTCCACCGGCGTAAACATAAAGGATCAGGACACGTACGCTGCAGTGGCGTTCACCGCACACGAAACCCAGCAAACATGAGGAGGCAGCGTCTCTGCGATGTATTTTAGTCAGTGCACACTTGATGAAAATTCTCCAAGCATCACACACACACACACAAATACACACGTGTGTGCATGCAGGCAGCAGCATAGCGTGAATGTCGATCTTATCAACAGTTTACATGATAAATAAAGTAACGCTGCAGTAGCCATTTGGATAACTGTGGCATTAATGCCAACAATTCTAAAAACATAAATGGTCAAAATGAATCATTATTGGTTTGAACAGGCTCCGGAGCTGACAGGAGCAGCTGAGCAGCCTCCTCAGTTGGACCGAGGCTCTAAACTGCTCTGAGCCTGTTTTTAACTGGAAAGACAACACATGATCAACTGCTTAAATAACAGTTATTTGACTTGGAATTTCTTGTCAAACATTTTTATAGTAGAAGTAATGGGATAGCTGCACAGCCTCTGATGTCTGATTGTACATGGATCTTCATGTTTGTTGAGCTGTAGATATTTTCACCTGATGTATATTTATATGTCTGAATTTACTGGGGTGATTCACAATACCTGTGTCCACAACTTTATATTTTTATATTTCCTGTATATTTATCTTAGACATTCTATTTATTTTACATATGTATTTTATTTTTACCTTTTGTAAGTTATGTAATATTAAAAATGTTACAAATTTAGAAGAATCGATTATATATATATATTTTTTTCCCCTGATTCTGACATATATATATATATATATATATATATATATATATATATATATATATATATATATATATATATATATATATATATATATATATATATATATATATATATATATATTTATTTATTTATTTATTTATTTTTTTTTTTCCCTGATTCTGACAAGTGTGTGGACTTTTTTCCCCCCCTCAGGCCAAAGTTCTGACTGACACAGAATGAACTATTTTATACACAGGCCACAAATCTGTAGATGCATATTAGGAATTTAAATCTCCTGCAGTTGATAAAGTCAAAGTGAAAACCTGCTGGTGCACGGCATGTCAGTGAGTGCACACACACTTTAAGACACCCGAGGCTGAATGTGTAAATATATAATATATAACAACTATAACTAAAATTGATATAGTTCTTATAATTAAAACACTACTCTGTGTTTGAATCAGTTTCCCTCACAGGCATTCAGGAGCAGATTCCTCAAAGATCTCCACACCCACACAGATACACACACACAAAAAAACAGACAAATACTGCATGTAAAAGGGTTTTCGCCTCAGCTGATTCAGTTCACGGGGTTATCTGGCAAACTCTTCTCCTTTTCTTGCAGCAAAACAAACTCTATTGTTGCTTCAGCCCTGACAAGTAAACGCTGCAGCTTTTCAGTGTAGCTGTTGTCTATCACATCTTTGTGCAGCTCGGTGGAAGCTTGAGAGGTCAGTGAGGTTTGTCCAGATTTAAATAATCAACTACAAGTAATGGCCCGACAGTTTGCTTTTATTTTTTTTCCAAATCTGACGTTGACACCCACCCCCCACACACACTCCCATTTCAAATATGACAATAATGAACACTAAGTGTCAGCTGAGATGCAGTCGCTGCGTTCTCGCCTTTGTGTGTTGTAATGACAGCGTTTGCATTCTCGTCCCGTGCTGTGTAATTCTTGTCACACGTCATAATTCTTCAAGGTTTTGTTCCGCTGTCACATCGTATTGAGTGGCCACGAAACGCCATCATGCCATTCGATTTCTCCATTTGTCCAGTGTCCGTTTGTTCATTTGTGTTTGCTTGTGTCATTCTAACAGACCCCCATTGTTATCATACAAGAGATATTGATTCGTGAAGCATGTGGCGGGGACAGCGTGCTCTGATGCTTCTGTGCACACTCTCTGTCATCAATAACACATGATAAAGGACATTTTATGGAACAGGGTGGGAATGGGTGCTAAAGTAAAAAGGTGAAATTACAAAAATGTGTAATAATTACTGAATAGCAGTCGTGAGAGTGGACCAAATGGATCTTTGGATAGCTGATGTCCAAACATTGAGACACCTGATTTCCATTTTCTTTTCAGATTTGGTTTCATTCACGGGTCTCGCATGTGCCCCTGGAAATTGATCATGATAAAGGAGCCACACAAAGTACAGCTGACTGGTCCGGGTGAATCATCTGAACTCTTCAATGACTGCTGTTGAACAACGCTCATAATGGAGCGGCAGCATCTGAAAAGCGGTGAAAAGAAAATACAGGCGAATGTAATCTGTTGGTGGAGCTGGGTCAGAGTGTGTGTGTGTGTGTGTGTGTGTGTGGGAGGGTGGTGGTTTACTGTGTCACCTTCCGACCTGATTATGGGAAATTTTTTGGTCGTGTCGTCCTTCTGCTGGGTTTGGCTCATGAAGACGGCGCTCAGAGAAGGTGCGGATGATGCACATGAGAGGGTGGTGAAAGGGGAAAAAAAAAAAAAAAAAAAAAGGTGATGCTGGGAACAAGTAAAATGGGGCTGGAAAAGTAGGACACATGAACACAACGCTGTCCTGGAAGTACATTCATGCAAACCGACACTCAAGGCTCCTCTTTATATGACACAGCAGGACGCGTGTCCGTTATTTCCAATGGAAGGGCTTTTTAATGATTCGGAACGTTTGGAAAGTCTCTGCACACGCGTGACAACTTAGGTAAAACCAAACCGGACCTCGACATAACCCCCCCAGATTAGAAGTTTTGCAGTTGTGTTGGTGGAGTTTCAATCTGTGTCAATCAGTGTCTACTGTAGCTTACGTCTTCATGCTTTGTATATATTCTATGTTTATGCACTTAGTTTTATGTGAAGCACTTAAACAGCACGAGATATAAGCATCTCCACGATCTACATGTTGGAGGGAGGAACAAGGACAAGAATCAGGCCACTCGCTTTGTCTCTGTGTAGTGTTGTGTGTTTTATCAGACGCCGCAAAATCAGATCTAAGAGGAAGTCGCATGCGATGATGCCACTGTATCGATTTTAATTATCCCATTACTGAGCCTGGAGGTCTTATAAAAACAGATAAGCCAGGAGACCTCCATCTAATTACACACGCAGCGCTATCGCACATTTATTTGGCCCTTGATTAACGTCAATTTATGTTAAGTAACAATGTGATTCAAATGCAAAACGTATTGGCTTTGACAGACAGCCAATGGGACGAGAGAGCCAGATGACACTTCTTCTGCTGTGTGTCGCGTTAAAAGGATGGAACAGGAGGTTGGTCTGAGTAACTTGTGTTTGCTGTAAAGCTACTGCTGCCTCACTGTACCATTTTGTTGATCTATTATTACCTCCGCCAAGGAGATTGTGTTTTTGTCGGTGTTTGTCTGTCTGTTTGTTTGTGTGTCTGTTTGCAAAATAACTCCAAAAGTTCTGAACAGATTGTAATGATATGTGGAGTAAACACTGCTAATGGACCAGGACCGGATGATCAAATGTTGGTGGTGTTCTGGAACCTTCTGGATCCAGGAATCTGTTGAAGGATTCTTTCTCATTGTCATCATCTGTGTCTAGAACTCCACAATAGCAGCAGTGGACTGTCTCTGTGGACCAGTGGTTGGCGGGTCTGTCTGTTAACACAAAGATCGGGGGGTTGGAGCCCACCCAGGAACAGAGGGTTGCTTTTAATTTTGCTATTGAAATAAAAATGAGAAACTGGAGGTCAGGGGTCATGATTTGTGTGTCTAATGATCTTTTATGAACTATCTGAGAAAAAGTCATGTTTTGATGTTCAGTGAATTTATTCGAGGAGATCAAATGAATGGAGGACGATGATACTGGGTGGAAATGAGCTGATTGGCGGTGGTCTAGTTACATACCATAGTTATAGTTTATGATCTATGTCGGATCATCACTGAAGACGGATCTATTCTGTTCAGAGAGTATGAGGATGTTTGGCTCACCGACCCCGAGACATAGCAAAGCCGATGTCAGTGTCCTTCATGTGCTCATGCTGAAAATGATCCGAGGCTCTACGAAGAGGAACACACACACGTTGAAGATGACAACTCTGATAGTTCATCCCAAACTAGATTTTCGCAGCATTTTGTAGATTAGCTAGTTTAAAGTGGACAGAGTCTCCGTTTAGAGAGAAAGAGGGAGGAGGGTGGGGCTGGGGGTGTGGGGGGTGGATGCCAAGACAAGTGCAGAGAGAAGAAAAGAAAGAGCGGGGGAGAAATACTGTGCGAGAGCTGGGAAGAAATGGGAAGTAGCGGAGTGGAAAGGTGAGGGCGTAAAGCTTGAACGCTTCAGCACCATTGCCACCACAAACAGTGCTGACCTGGAAAGCCTCTGTGTGGTGGAAATCAGCTTTAAGAAACCCTTTTAGAGACCTCCTCAGGGGATTAATACTGTTTTGGTGTTTGGGTTTCTCTCTTGCTCTGTTTGTGTGCATGTGTGTGTCCATCATCTGTGTGTGTGTGTGTGTGTGTGCATTCGCTGTGGAGATGAAGTCGATTTCCTGTGACATCTCCAGCACGTTTGTGTGTGTGGGAACGAGAGGAGAGGAGAGTCGGAGAGCGGGAGAGGAAGGCTGATTGGCATTTTTAGTATTATGTAGAGGCGGAGATAATTTCATTGGTTGAAATAATCCTCACTGGGCTGAGTAAAAGCTTTTTTTTTTTTTATGGAGAGCAAGTTAACTAACCCTAATTGGCAAAGAGGGAGCGTCTAGTCCAAACAAAATGTCAGGGCAACATGTTTCTGCAGCCCTGTGAAGGACCTGACCCCTGACCTTACCCCGCACCCCCGATGTGGACCACTGGAGCTGAGAGAAGGTGGAATTGCAGTCGAACCAGTTGGGGGAATTTCCAGTGTATTTCTTTTAATAAATCGCTGCACTAGCCAGAAAAAACAAAACAAAACAAAAAAAAAAACCCAGTGGGAACGATTTTGGTTTTGATAACAGATTCCACAACGTACCACTGATATAAGTCAATTTCAGCCACACATTTCTTGTTCAACCTTCTCAGACTTATTTTACCTCAAGAACTCTATAGAATGGAACGTTTCATATGTATTTAATTATAGGTAGATCCTACTAACTGCTATATAAATGATGATTATAAGTTATTTCTTATTTTAGTATATTTATTTCTTCTAATTCTATATTACACTGAATGAATTATTCAAAATCCCATTCCCTACAATGTACAATAGATTTCAGAAGTTATGAAATCATGATATATTTCCTCCATTGACTGAAATATAGTCTGACTAGGCACTAGTATATTGATTTTCCCCTTCATTCCCCAGGAGGAACTTCTCACAGCAGCAGCAATCCTTCTGTTTCCCATCCTCTCATCAAAAAAAACCCACACAAAATCCAAGCCCAGATTAACTCAAATTAGGTTTTTAGTAAATCTATCGGTGCGAGCGAGAAATGAAGAGGAAAAAAAAAAGAAAATCTTGTCACGCATTCCTTCACAGCTCCTCCTATCCGTGGGACGGGGAACAGACATGGTTCAGTGAAGAGCTAATTATCACCGACAGCAAACGTCACATCAAACAGGTATTATGGGAGCCGCATCGGGGCTGCGGCACTCAGCCGATCTCCACGACTGTTTTCATGACTCTGGATTCTAGATTACTTTTGACAGGAAACATACAAATAAAACATTACCAGGGCTTACAGGGAGAGCTCGCCGAGATACCCACTGTGTAAATTATTCATACATTGACTTACTGACGGAATGAAAGCTTCTGTCTTCCCTCTAATCCCCAGCAAAGCTTTCGGTAATAGTGCAGCGCTCAAGAGTTGCCTCTCACAAGGCTCTATTCAACAAACTTTCCAATGTATGAAATCAGTGTCTGACAGGCTTTTGAAATCCTGCAGCTTCTTCATTATTATAGCATTTAGCCTCAAACAGCCTCTCAATCTAATGACTTCTCTGAGATGGTGATTGCTTTGATTCTAATTGGGATGTTCTTGGGGCGCCTCTGCTTCTAATCCAGCTGTCTCCCACCAGTTAGACAAGGGTTGCTCACGGTGAGCCTTTATTT
>CAAKHB010007205.1:0-14771 GCA_901007665.1 Aeoliscus strigatus | reverse complement strand
CGTCCAAATGTCTCCCCATCTCTGACCGCCTCACTCCCTCCTCCAGCGGTGCGACAGCCGTTGTGAGGTCTCTCTGAATCACTTGGTGCTTGACCTTTTTCATCACCCTTAAAAGGAGGCTGATGAGTTCCAGAACCAGAATCTGTGAAACGGAACGTTTTTTAGTAGACTGAGGTCGAGTAAATTGAAGTGTTCTGGAACCAAATTCTATAAAATACCAGACTTTTTTTTTCATCGCCCACTGAGAAGGGCTGATGTGTTCCACAAGGGGAATTTATTAAAGGGATCTAATGAGCTTTGGAACAATCATTGTCGAACCCACGTCGACTGCACTTAGGCAAAGGCTTTGTCCAAAATCATCCACGACTTCCTGCTCGCTACCTAGTCTGCCACACTTTATAAATCAACCTTCGGATCTCAGTTCAGTTCAAAATGCACCCTCCAGGAAAGAAAGGACCGCATAGTCTGACTATATGTGGTTTAATAACTGTAATTTTCAGCGTCTGAAGCTTTTGTGTGATGTTTTTCACTTAATAAAGCTACATTTTTTTTGTTATACCCGAGGAAATAAAAAGAGCTCCTACATCCAATTATTAACTATATATACCTCGAATGAAATCTGTCAGAATGCAATAACGTTCCAATTAGTAAATCTCTCTCTCTCAGCAGACGTATTCTGATCGTTGTCAGACGTCCTCCTCTGGTGTTCAACACAAATGGCTCAAAATGCTGCAGTGACGGCAATCTGTCACGCCAAGCACTTGCTTCCCGCACAGACGACGCTCGCATACCGTCCTCCCACATACCGTACATCCCACGCTGTGACACACACACACACACACACACACACACACACACACACACACACACACACACACTCACAACAGGTGTCATGAGATACGGTTCATGCTCTGGTCTTTCCGGGTGACTCAGTCCATCGCATCATCTCATCTCATCGCACATTAATATCGTTAAACTCTTCTAATGTATTTTGAACACACAGAAAGCCCAGATAGATTGATACTTTGGGCTTTTGACAGCAGTTTCAACCTTTTACATTTCTGGGTCTGCAGACGTAATATAAAAAAAAATAAAGTTTCACCACCACTTAAGTCATTACACACAACTTTAAAGTTGGACATGAACCTCACTGAATCAACGAGACTGATTAGTCATTTCTAATGTCCTGCTGCCTCCATACCACTGATTACAATTTTAACTATCTTGTCGTGCATCTTTGAATCATGCGTGACACAGTTGGGACTCGGTGGCCTCTTGACATTTAATTAGAGCTAATCAACAACTTGCCACGAGTTCCTCTGATTGCTGGTGACTTCATGAGCCGCCCAGGAAACCTGCCTGTGATGGCGGCTGAGCCGCGATGATGGAGGGCACTCTCTGTTGGTTTGATTGGGTATTTGTCATGTCATGTAATTCCTAAATAGGAGGCATTAGTGATCTAGGTCAGAACCGAGTGGTAGCAGTAGGGCTGTCATTGACCATAGTTGGGTTAGACATATTTCTTAATTAGCCTCACTGTCTGCTCCCCTCAAAGTAATTAACTTGATCAGAAAAGACCTTGCCTGAAGTCACAGAAGAGTCAAGAAAAAAAAAAGAAAGAAAAAGAAAATGCCACGGCAACGACTAACTACATTAAAAATTCTGAAATCATATGTTTATCCCAAGCTGTCAGCAATTAGTATGCATAGAGTGCAGTCTAATTTTGAATCCTCGTGGATTACTCTCTGGGAAGTGATCTGGGAATGTGCTATCATAATTTATTTGGCTCAAGATGTTTCTTCCCCCCCCCTCCAACTTCGCAGGGCATTGTTGAACAGGTTTGTACTATGAGAGCAAATTAAAATTGGACATGACACTTTGGCTTCTTCCTGTTTTCTGTTTTTTTTTTTTTTTTAACTTCCTTTTCGGCACTTTTTTTTTCCTTGTGGATGCATGAGAGAGAACGAGAGGTCAGAATCCATGGAGACGGAGAGATAAAGCATCACATGATGGGCACTGTAATTGCATCCGAGACAACGGAGCACATTAAAAAATGCCCCCCCCCCCCCTCCTCTCGCATGTTTTATTGCCTCATCCTCTTCCCTTGATGGAATTATTGCCCTATTTGTCCTGAGAAAGAGGAAGCTGGCAGAACCCATTCAGCCACCAGCTCCATCCCAGAGGGGAGATAGTCCCCTGTGATATGGATGTGCTCTGACACAGTGATAGAAACCCATAGTCATATCAGCAGGGAGAGGATTTAAAGCAGTGATGGTCTTCATTTATGTGGCGTCCATCATCTCTCCATCTGCCGTCTTGAAGGCGTGATGCTGGGAGGAAAAGATACCGGCACAGCTGCATGTTATTATCACCGCTCGCGAGATATTATTCTCATATATTCGCCGTAAACATCTCAGCATCCAGCTGTTGTCCCTGCTTGTTTCTCATCAGGGCGTAAACCAACACAAACTCTCCTCTGGTCTACATGGAGTTATAGTGCAGATTGTCAGGATTTCCCCCTCTTTCCATCCCTCCTAATCTGCTTTATAGATTGGCAGAGCTTATGAAGTCCATCTTTTCCAATTGGCTAATGATCTATTTTGAGCAGTTGGAAAATATCTGTCTCAGTTAGTTCTGGTGTTGAAAAGTTTGAGGGATGAGTGCTGAGGGGAGTGTGAAATCAATACACCTATCAGAGAACGGTGACATGATATATGACGGGCGGGCGGCCACTCGGCGAGAGCAGGAGGAACCCGACGTAGCCGTGAAAAGATGAATATACGCTACTTAAAGGATCATAAACTGAGCAGAGTGAAAACAAAACTTTATCGGTAGTCATCTTCACCTGTCATTTGTCACAAAAAATAAACGCTTGTGAAAGCTGTTTTTTTTTTTTTTTAACCTAGCAAATACCAACAATCTTCTCCAAGTGTCCTTGAGCAAGAAACAGGACACAGCGGCTTCCCCCAATGCGTTTTGAGATTCAACAACAGCCATCATCCGTATCGCTCTGAGCTGCACTCTATCCCGTTACCTGAATATATACAAAATGTCATGACCATAATCCTTGATGAATAAGCTTGAATTATACTTGCAATTACTGCACTAATCTGAAAACACGGTCTCTGTGGCGAGTTGGTGTTTTCATTCTCTTCCTATCCAGGATTTAGGGGTGTTATGGGAGCCGTTGCATTGTCTGAGCATGCATGGTTAAATGAAGAAATAGATTTTGTTAATGAAAAATGCAACAGATGGTGGCTGTAAACCCAGTCCCGGCAGAGCATGAACATTTCCTGCAGAATGACGGAGCGCGGATTAAGGTCATTTTTGCCTGGTTTTTCAATTTATAAATTCATGCTCAGAGGGAACAGAGAGAGAAAGAGAGGAGGGAAAAAAATAAAATATAAAGCGGACTGGCATCCTGCCTCGACACTCTGGGAAATCCAAATGTCAATGTGCACATATTGGAAATGTGCAAATATTAGAACGGAAAACACTGTTTAGGAACAAAACAAGGCGGCGATTGTCAGAAATAGAGGCGGACGAGGGCCACCCAGACAGCCCTGTGCCCAAAAGCCAGACTCCTGTAAATCAGCATGAACACAAGACCTGAGTTGATCAGAGGTATGAGTTCTTTTGAAAGATGAAAAACAAAATTATAAACCTTTTTCAATTTCATGCCTGTGCCCAATGCCAGAGTCCTTTTTTTAAAAACATAATTATGAAAGAACCAAACCCATTCATGTCAAATATGTCTTTTATACTGCGTCCTTGTGCACTCTGCAGACACTTGGGCCAGTGTCGTTTCAATGTCATTATCTGAGAAGAACAATCTGGATGGAGACAATGGCCAATTTCCAGTGTACAAATTGCATCTCATTTTTCTCGCACCGCTAACCGAATTGAACGTCGAGTCTGTCCAACTGTCGAGTCTGTCTGTGTCGTGCCGTCTCTCCATCTCCGGCCTGTCTTTTATCAAGAATACATTCTCCCCCTGTAAGTGTAATCCCGCTTGTGTTCACGAGATAGGAAGCGATAAAGTAGCTTAGCCTGCGTTAGCATGTGAGCCCTCTAAAGCAAACGTGTGAAACCAAAGGAGCTGCGGCATGGCAACATGTGCACAATAGCAGTAATCTGTGTTCCGTTTAAAGCACCCACATGGCAACACTAGAGTGAAAGCACGAGCCAGTGGCCGTGACAGATGCCTCGGACGCAGAGCGTTAACTGTCACATGTCTGCATATGCTTTTCAGCGGCGCGCTTTGCACCGCGCACATCGGAGCATATGTTGGAAGAAGGTCAGTGATTGGAAAACAAGACACCTTGGCTGTTTGGTGACTGCGGCGGCTGCTCGAGCAACTCAAGCTCTTCACGTCGCCCTTAATCCTGCAGTGACAGAATACAGCTAATGACCAGCAGATGGATATGACAGAATGAGGATGATATACAGGGAGGGGTGAAAACTGAGGGAAGATGAACAGTGGAAATTTCAGACAAGCGCAGAAACAAGAGCGGAAGCCACAGCGAGCAGGCTTGTTTATCATTCTACCAAAGCGGCCTGGGGGTGGGGGGTGGGCAGTTTGCAATCGTTTAACCCTTCCAACTGAGCATTAACCCCAATATCCTTGTTTGGTTTGAAATTTTCTGCCAGCCTTGACATCATCGTTACCATCCATCATCGCCGCCATTTATAGTCCCTCACATCTGGTGAATACAGAACAAGTTGGCAGCCCGGTGGTACACACACAAACACTGTGTCCGGGGAAAGTTACAGCCCGAGTGCGGATTTCCATCACAAGCGGGACAAATTATGCACAGATTGAAATTGTTAATCGGGGAAAGACAGAGTGAAGCATGGTGGGACGGGCAGCGCCCGATGTGGCACATGGGAGGAGCTGAAGGGTGAAAGTTAAGAGATTAGTCGAGCAAGTGCGGGAATGAAGGAAAGGATGCTTCCCCCATCGGAATTCAGGACAGACTGAACACATCAGAGGAAGGAAAAGTAGAACAATGAGCTGCTACATCCTTTTATTAGAGCCGAGAATGTCTAGAAATTTAAGACCGCCATATTTTTAGAACCCCATCAACCTGGCCTTTATATAGCTCGTTAAAATAGGCCTCCACGTTTCATCGGAGATTGAGCTCGACTTCTGCTGTGAACACTCACACTCGGCGAGGAGGACGTTCAGGCACAGAAAATGTATGGGCCACATCACGGAATCTTATTCAGATTGATGCCAGCGTGAGCGACGTGGTCCGAGGGGGAACCCGGTGTAAAGGAAAATGAGCAGAGAAAAGAAAGACGCCGTGTTTGCTAAAGTTTAAATCTCTGCGCCGTTTTTTTTATTTGCTAAAGGTGAAGGGAGGATATAAAGATACGATAGAAAGGCTGAGAAACAGACAGAGGAAAGAAGGGAGGGCATCCACACGCAGCGACATTCACCCCCATCGCCACTCTCCCACGGGTGTTCGTTAATCACCCTTTTGGATCTGTCAGCCTGTGGGTGGGCCCATTACCCTTCAACGCTAACACTTTTGTCGCCCTAGACAGTGCCACCATTGAGATCTTTCCGCCGACGTTTCACCCCACGATCTGTGGCACGAACGCCACTTTATTAGAGAAACGTACGACATAATGAATAAATAAACAAAATGAAGAGGACTCTGGGATGCGGGGAGCCCAGTGACAGCTTGCGGTGTTCATTAAGACACAGTGCCGAGTTGCCGTGCTGCGTTCAGCGCCGGGTGGCAGCCGCGTCCTCAGCGTTCCCCCCTCCGTGTCCCACAAACTCTCTACCTCCTGTCTCGCTGCTGTAGCGGGAGATCCGGCGAGAGGGGCTGAGCTCTTGTCAGTGGAAATCAAAGCACCGTATGGAGCCGGATTCAAAGACAAGCAGCCTTAGAATCTGGAGAAGACTTTCTCTGGGCTAGCATGACTTGAACAAACTAACTAAGGGAGCATGACTAACAGTAGTCACTGCTGCTCCGGATGCTCTCTGGACAGCTCCTATTAAATATTACACACCCGAGAGTCTTCCTGTGAGTCTACATGCTCTTTAAGCATCTGCTATGCCAGCGGATTATAAATTACTAGGAATTAACACGGTGCTCATGAAAATGGAAATCAGGGTAAACACATGAACATGATCATAATTTACCATTTCCTTAAATGATCAATAACTAACTCCTGACCAGCCTGCGTTTTACAGAAGCCCTCTGCTCCATCCGATTGGATTTCAATCAGACACTTGTCACTCCTCCGTCGGCGATGGGCAAAACAGTTTTTTTAAACGTACTGAATCATTAGAATCCATTCACTTAAAAGATTCGTTCAAAAGATTAATTCACCGAATCATTCGGTCGCAGTGGCATCTTAGTCTGACGAAGGGCTTGATTCATTTATAATGTTGTGCTGTGAGCTGTACTGTATTTTTAGATCATGTGTTGCTGTCTTAATGGTCGAATCAGGTTGCCGCACTCAGCTCAACAGTGAAATGAGCCAGTCTTTTCAGTCGGTGATTCAGTGCAGTCCGTTAGCCCAAAAGGTTCCTTCTTTTGAACGAGTCGTTCACGAGCAGGACAACGCTATCT
This sequence comes from Aeoliscus strigatus, assembly GCA_901007665.1. Lineage (NCBI taxonomy): Eukaryota > Metazoa > Chordata > Actinopteri > Syngnathiformes > Centriscidae > Aeoliscus > Aeoliscus strigatus. The sequence goes on along the minus strand of CAAKHB010007205.1, from coordinate 8,181 downwards.
TCTCCCATGGCCTAGTTGGCGCCACAAAGGCACAAAGAGTCTTCTGTCAGAACGACTAAAGGAAACAAATGGATCCACGTTGTAATAAACCTTCTCGGACTATAACCACATGTACGCAGACGAAGAAACAACTGGTTTGATTGAATGCAGGCGTGTTGTTGGAATTAAACTTATCTCTCATAGAGATGTTATTTAAATGGGCTCCAGTTGTTGAGAGATTGTCTTATCTGCGAGCGTCATTTGGCCCTAATTGTTTCACAGTCCATTACTGCATGAACTATGTGCTGTTTGAGCTCCAATGACTTTACGACTCACTTTTCTTTGCATTTGCTCAACTGGAAAGAGCGTCACTCCACCAAATAGCAGCTGTATTCCCGAATGTCTTTTTTTTTTTTTTTTTTTACAGCAAACTGGTTGCAATTTATTATGAATTATACACTTGTTTACAGACAGTTTCAAATTCACTCCATTCAACAGTCGACAACTGCTTTGTGCGTTGAGTCGCTGACAAGTCTGGAAAGATCTTGGCAATCTGGTGAATTGGATGGGGATTTGGAGGAGTTCGCTGTTGGCCTGCTACTATGCTTCACATGTATTGTGTGAATATTTATGTGCACGGAGATCATTGGCAATTTAGACAGGCTGCAACGTAAATGTGTTGAAAGCGGCTAAAGCAACCAGTTACAGAGCGCACTTATAAGAACTACCTTACCGGCATTTGTGTTTTACAAGCTCACAAAACACTCAGGGGTAGCACTCACAGCGTGAATAGTTAAGCAGTCTGATGGTGTTAAAATTACATGGCCGCTGTCAAGGTAGATATAAGGAACGGCGCATTAATGCAGCAACGTGCAGCTGACTTTGTGAGGAAATGAGCGGGAACAGGTTAACAGAGGGAGGTCGCGCGATGGTAACGTGAAGCAAAGAGTCACACACACTAGCGGAACAAACAGATGGAGCGGTAAACTTGGCAGATTAATTAAAAACAGCTCTCCCCCACGTGAAGATATTAATTCAGAGGAGACACCAGCACCGACTTCACTCTTACCTGCTCTCCAAATATCCAAATTGACACATTGACACACACTCGATTAAAAACAAAAAAATGTATTTTTTTTTTTAAAACAACTTCAACTTATTTCAAGTCCAAGCACTCAGCCATTGTCTGCTCTCAGCCCTCGTCAATCTTCAGCAAAGGTACTTTTTTTTTTTTTTATTGTAAATTGATGTAATCGATGGAAGAAACAACACGCACGCTTCTCCATGGTAACGGTCAACTCCATCACAAAAGCTCTTAGAGCTGAAAACGCGCGGCGCTCGGGGTAATATGTTTGAATTACTCATGATTGGTTGCTTGGCTAATGGACACAGACAACACCTTGCCAGGTAAAATCATGCAACCCTGAAAGAGATTTCCACTCACGTTGCCCGGGGGTCACCTGTCCGGTCCTTGGACAACAGCATTTGATCAAAAGAGAAAAACACACATAAAGGACTGTAATGTACAGGCTGTGGGGAACACAGGAATAATGTGTGATGTGATGAGAGCAGACAAGGCGTCATATACTCTGTGTGTACTATCAAATAATCCTCTCTGTGGTACATGTACTCTTAGTCGAATATTATGCTAATTTCAGATACAGTGCTGTAAAACTGAGATGAGCAGACACACATGGGAGTCAGGGTCGAGGCTGGACTTGTACTTCATATATATATATATATATATAGTATATTTTTTTTCATGCAGGGGATTTATGTGAAGACAAAGCAGGTACTACTAAGTGGTTTAATGAGGAGCTCTGCACGTACTTCCGCATTTTCTTTCAGATCTGTCGATGCATTTTACTTTTTGATTCCACCTGAAACACTGAGTGTTCTTTACTAATAGATGTGAGGAAGATGCGTCTCCTTTTGAAAAGGTGAGATATGGGAACTAGAGAAGCTGCAGCCATTAACAGAAGACAGTCGGAGGGGAAAAAAAATCAAAGAAGTAAAGAAAAAAAAGCTCAGTTATCAGCAACACCTACTATTGCAGATTGTTTTCCAGGGTAGGTCTGTCCATCCTGTGATTATCTATCCTTCTGCCACTCTCTACTCCTCTCTCTCTCTCCCTGATGCTTTCTTTGTTACACCCTAACTGGTCAAGACAGAAAGAAGGCCAACCACACGTAGCCTTGGATCTGCCCGTAAAAGGAAGTTGTCTCCGTCGCTAAGAGCAGCTCAGGTGAATGATGCAAAGCTAAACAAATAAAATATACCTTGACTTGACAAAGTGTCAAACACGACGAGATAACTGACAGTAACAATAGCTTTGAAACAGATAATATGGATCGATTAACTCTCTCTTTCGCACACACATCAGATGTCATCGTCCTCCATGTATCTGTTGTCATCTCATGTCACCTAAGCCATGCTGGTGGAGATTCAAACAGAAACCACTTCTTGGAGGTTCGGTTCTCTCAGAGGAGGTCTAACGGCCGTCTGCCTTGAAGACGCCCATTCATTATGGATTATTAACTTGTAACTATCATTATTTCCAACTGACGTTCTCAATCGTGAAGGCAAGTGGTGTAACATGACCGTCCAGTGGACCCATATTCTATAATTTAACCTTCAGCGTCACAAGGCTACTGAACAGCAAAAAAAAAAACAAAAAAAAAACAACTAAAGAGACATTTGGAAGTCATCTGTTGATACCACAAGTTTACAGTCGAGCCGAGTGCACGTAATTGCACGCCTGACACTTGCACGCGATGGATTGCAGCGCAGAACTGGCAGAGAGAACCTTGATCTCGATGAGGCAGACTCCTCCTGAGTCGGGAAAATTACTGGGGGAGTTTTCTCTGATAGACCTCAACATCTGCCAACAGTTTCGCACTTCACTGTGGTCAGACAGTTCAACTTTGTAAAATTGAGCGCAGATACACAGATGTGGCCCCCAAACACACACACACACACACACGCCTATCACTGCAAAAGGGGTGTTTGAGGCACGTTAAATATCACTGCTGTCGACGTCCGTTTGATTTTAATCTTGCGGGCTCTCCAGTGATTGGTGTGTTTTTGGAGTGACACTTTCTAACATCAACCTGCCAGAGATCCACAGCTGGAGATGAGCTACGAGCTGCATTACGGCCTCTGTGGCTGTATTTCCATCTTACGACCAAAAAAATAAAATCCCCTGAAGCTCACACCTTGGGGGAAGTTTTGGAGGTCACATTTTGTTCTTGTTTCCTGGGTGTATCCCTACTTTCAGGCTTCCTTATTCACACAGCATAAATACTTTGACTGTATATTATATTAGAATTGTATTTTTTTTAATTTATTGGACTTATTATTATTCATGGTGCATCCTCCAACCATTTGTTTCTGAAATTATATTCTAATAAGATTTAGATCAGATTAAATAAATACACCTACATATATATATATTATTTTTTTTCTCTTCAGTGCTGTGTTATTACAGTCAAAGATGAGAAACTGGGTGGAGATTTCCTGAGGTTGGTGCAGGGAACTGTGGGTATCTGAAAGAGCCCAGCCCATAGATCACTGTGCAATAGTAAATGTGCAAATAACACCACAAGAGATAAATCAAAAAAAAAAAAAAAAAAAAATGGGGGCATTTATGTTTAGCCGAGTGTTATACAGAGTTCAGTTTAGGAGGTAAACAAAGGATTAGTCTTGTCAGAAATTCACTGGCTTTCCCTGGGACTGAACCTGTGACCTCAGCAGTTCGGGCTGTTTGGGAGAGAGTCCTGTCTCATAAAACCACTTCAGCCCAGCACCGCAGACCAATTAAAACTTTTTTTGTTGTTGTTGTTGTTTTTGTTTGTGTGTTTCTCTCCCTCCACTGCCGTGGCTTCGCCTCGCCCTGCTGTGTGTCGAGTGCAGTCTCTAACTCACATCCAGTCGGAGCGTTTCCGAGGGACACGGCGAGATAATGACAATATGTTTACAATGGGAACCATATGAATCTGTGTACTAACATAATTAGCTGCATGCTATTTTGTTTAGGTAGAAGTTGCCTGCTGCTGTGGCCCAGATGTTCACCATCAGCTGCCAAAGGCTCATCTGCGATGGAAAAATTGTGATATTTTGCCATTATGCCTGCCCCCTGAAGGGTGAAGGTGGATTTGAATTGAAGAAATCATCATCATTCTGATCGTATCTGTATGATTGTGTTTCATTCAAGCAATGAATTAGAATAATAGAATTAAAGAGAAGTGTTCTAGCCCAGAGAGAAACAACAGGAGCCTCAGCTCCACCGATACGTCGTATTGTTATGAAACCATGATAAGTGTCTTTGAAATGAGTTGTTATGTGTTCATGGTTGGTCTCAGTTCACTGCTGTAAGCTGAAATTTCGTCTCCTGCTGAAAAGTCTGGGATCATTTTCTGTCCGACTACAGGCACAGAAGGTCTCCACACACCCCAACATCCCCAGAGACGCGTTCGAGCTACGTAGAAAATAGGTGCTGGAAGCTACCGGCAGTTTCCATTACTGGTTATTACGGAAGATAATCAAGAAAATGTCCATGTGAAACCGCCAAATCTGATTTAAATGGCAAACGAGACAGTTTGCATTCGTTACAAACACAAATCATACATGGACTCAATCAGGTTTGCTGCTCCGTTGAACTTTAAATACACACAAAAAAAAACATGTCTGCTTTGATTTTTCCTTCCTTTTTTTCCCTCACATCTGTCGTACACTGCAAAGAAAGGGGCAGGTGGCGATGAAACGGGCTCAAAGTCATCTACATGTGTCACAGGACTGTGACATTTAGAATCCACTCAACTGCAACCACAAAGGAAACCGAGAACAGCATAAACACAGTGTGGTTTGTCCCTGGGGGGTTGCTGCTTCCTGTGCCATGTCTCCTGCTCACCTTGGACACTGGGTCAGTGTCAGCTGTCAGTGGCAGGTTGAGCGCCCGGAATGCTAATGGACCTTTACCACATCCCTCCAACTTCCTCTCTGCTCTCTGCTGCTTGACTGAGGGAGGCCCGGCTATTAACTTTCCTTTAGTCGTTGGATTCTGCGTCTAACTTTGCTACCCCGCAGTCTCTGCCTCTTCAAAAGACAAGCGGGCTCCCTTTGAGAACCGGAAACTAGCCTCAACACTGTCTGTCAGAGGCACAGTTGCTCCGTGTGCCGTCCCTCCCTCCTGCCACTCGTTCTTCCTCCAGCCTGCATAAAATGCGGGGAGATTCTGCTGACATCTCCTCTTCTAAACCTCAGAAGAGTGCAGAGCTGTTGGTGAGTGTGAATATAAAGGCGCTTTGGTCACGGCAGAGCTTCTATTACTGCACCGCGAAAGCTTTTCCCAAAACACTTCATTAAGAGCCCAGACTCTGCTGGTGTGATGTCGAAACTTTCACACGTTTCCAGAGGAATTTCACTGGTATCAGGAATTAATAATGAAGCTGAGCATAACAGATAGATCCAGGTTCCTACAAATACACTTTGTGGTCTATCCCAACAGCACAAAACGCTGGTAATTCCACACTGCACAGGAAATCTGTCAGAGCAAAGTGGTTGAGACCTCGAATGTTGTCTGGGCAAACACGTCCGGATTTTTAAACACTGTTTAAATTGTGATGCAAAATGAATTGCGGCTAAATAAGACGAGATGTCTTTGCAATGCTGCCATTTAGTGTATTCTCCTCAGTCAGAAACTCATGACCTTGCTTTCAGGTTCCTTTTCGTGTTTGTTGGTTGACAGTAAGTGGAATAAGCTAGAAGATGATGAATGAATGAATGAATGAATGAATGAATGAATGAATGAATGAATGAATGAGTGAATGCAGCCTGGTTTTGGTTGACAAATGTTAATACGATGCAATTATTACCTCCACCAAGGAGGTTATGTTTGCAAAATGTGTTCAGGAAATGCTGAAAATGGACCAGATGATTAAATGTTGTTAGTGTTCTGGAACCATCTGGATCCAGGAATCTTTGAAGGATTCTTACTCATTCTTAGTCACGCCACGATAGCAGCAGTGGGCCAGTGGTTAGTGTGTCTAAGGTCGGGGGTTGGAGCCCACACACTGAGGTTTGTCTTTTTTGTTTTACTACTAAAATGGCCAACGAAGAACAAAAAACAAAAAAATGGAGGTCAGAGGTCATGACTTGTGTGACAAGGTTGCTATTGATTTGTTTAATAAGTGTTTGACTGTTAGTGACAACGTCATGTTTGGTGATCAGTGAATTTATTAGAGGAGATCAAACGAATGAATAGTTTAAAATCCTACCAAAATAAATTGAAGCTGTGTTGCATTCAGGTGGAGGAAGTGAGTCAGCACAGATTTGATTCAACTTGTGTGGTGTCCCTCTCCCATGAACACATTTTCCCGCATACTACCAGAAATAACATGTGGGCGCTCTTGCAGGGAAACATCTGGCGACTGCGAGTTCTTCTGATAAAAGGGTTAAAAGCAGGTCAGGCCCATGCAAAAACATTTGGATGAAGTGGAGCATGCTTATTAGAAATGACATTTCATGAAGATTTCATGTGCAGCGTTTGATTAAAAGCCGAAACGAAGGGATATGTTTACAACCAATCACTTTGAGAAATCTCATTGAACTCTAATCTGACAACAACAACAGCAGCAGCAGCAGCAGCAGCACGCGCTTTTCTTTCCACTGGCGCAATTAATCAAAAAGCAATTACATTAGCATGCTCCAGAGATGGATTAAATGATTTTGACAATTTCTGTGGCTGCTTTGGCTCGATCGGGCCCCGGTCCTGCTGCTAAAATCATGAAGACAAGAACATTGGGATAATTAGTCCGGAAGATGAGCAGGAGCTGTTCATGTATGTGGCTCATCTCCAGAATCGGCCCCCGTGTACTGTTCCAGTCACCTTGTATTCATTCAACCGTCTGTCTGAACGCCATGAGCCTCCGTGCTCTATTAAAACATAAACGTGCTCAGTGAAGGCCCAGCACCTAATAAGAGAAGACTCCCAAGTTCACCGCCGGCTTTGATTTCCATTTTCTCTCCACTGCTTTCACAGCAACTTTCTCCACAGCGGGAGGCAGCGCTGAATCCCTCCTGTCTTAGGAAGTCACCTCGCCTCCAACATAGGTGCTGAGGGGATTGCACCCGAGGCAAATCTCACTGCAGCCAGTTCAGCCATTTTCTGTCTTGAGCAATGCAGGCGGCCCCGGACAGTGCCGGGGGAAAGGTGGTCGTGCAGAGAGGACGCCTCAGCAGACGGACCGCCGGTGCACCGAGTGCAGCTGCTGAGGCTCAAAGAAGCAAAGCTTGAAAGAGTTTCAGCAGGGTCAGGAGGTATCAGCCTGTGCAGAGCTTTGGAGTAAATGACAGGGGGGGGGAGAGAGACGAGGGAGCTGAGGAGGACGGAGTTGCCGGTCCAAACTAATACGAGCGCCAACACACAGCACGAGTGCATTGGTTAATGGCCTCAGTCGTTGAAGATAATAGGTGCAATCTGTGGGCCAGAGAACCTGAGATTCAGTCAACGTCCCAGTGGTGGGATTAGGGTGAAGGACGGTGTTAGCGATACGGGGCGCTGCTGGGAAATTGCCATGCCCACCTCACCAGCCATTTATTTATATAAGCATCCTGGTTCATGGAAAAGGTTGGTAATTACCATTAGCAATTACCAGTGAGCAAGTACAGACACCTCTGTAACCCTGGTTGGAGGTGCCAGATGTGATCTGGGGGTGAGAGCCATGTCTCTGAAACACACCCAAGGGCGCCGTTCCAGATCCCCAAAGTAGAATTCAAGCACTTCCTCCCAAACAGTTCGACTGTGTGGTGCAGTGGAAGGTGCGGCAAGCAAGAACCCCCCCCCCTTCCAAACACACACACACACACCTGGCCCCAAAAATATTGACGTTGGTTTAGCACTATTACTATCTACAAGAACAAATCACACTGTATAAGCAGAAGAGTCATACACAGCAAGGGGAGAAAGGAGCGAGAGGGGGAGAAAACAACGAGAGGGAGAATTACAGGCAATGGGAATAATAGGTTTGGGCAAGTGAACGCAGCGCTCCCCAGATCGGAGGTACAATAAGGCCTGATTTGCAGACAGAGCTGCCCATTAGCAGCAGGTTTTCGGGTGCTGTGCGGCGGTAGCTTAGGAGGGGGAGTGGTGGGGGAGGGGGACGTTTGCAGGAAATGACTGGACACCTCTGTGTCCGTGCCCAG
>CAAKHB010007203.1:75784-103448 GCA_901007665.1 Aeoliscus strigatus | reverse complement strand
CCAAAAAAAAGCATTTCAGCAGGAACATCATCAGGGTCTATCAGCTCACAAAGGAACAATGATGGTCGCAGCTCGGAGGTCTTCTGGGGAAACCCTGCCCAGGTCACCAGAGGTCAGGTAGTTTGTTGAAGGGGGGATGGTGAAACTGATTTCATTATCTCAAGACAAGATGAACTCTTCGGACAATGGAAAGTGTCGGTTTTCTTCAGTCTTCTTTTAAAACAAGGGGCCATATCTAATGCAAAGAGAAACACATGTATTGTGTGTGTCTTTTGGGGGGGTTTAAGTCTGCTGACTAATGCTGGAAAACCACAATCCAACATTCCGTGAAGGAAGTCATGGAGAAAACATGAACTGAATTCAGGAAGAAGAGTTTCATTTGTTTCTCACCTCATGTAATTACCTATACTTTATTTTATGTATTTATTGCACTATTATTATTTGAGTGTTGTTTATAATTGATGTTGATGCGGTTTACAGGCTTGTTTGTTGGGAGCCCTAAGTGGGGCTTAATTTCTCTGGCCAGTTTATTGCGTAATGTGAGTACACTCCACAGCACTGGACTCGAACGCGGGGTGCCCCCAGGGCAGCTGACAAATATAAATATGATCCCTCCGACATGCTCAGGGTCCTCGTCAGTGTTTCCTACCTGACAGGAGGTCACGTGTCTCAATTTCACCACATTTGACTCTGAATGAATGCAAGTGCGAATTAGCCTGTAATATGTGATCGCACACACACACACACACACACACACAAATTGAGTACGACCACACATTTGTTTCAAACCTGTTTTAATAACAATACGTTTCTAAACGGCTTCTGAAACAACATGAGCAGATGCGCTGCCGTCCTAAGCCCTACGTCCTAAGTTCCCAAGAGAGCGAGGTTTGAGTTTGGAATTTGGATGCAGGACTTAGTCGTCAGTTGCCTTGTGCTCTGTTGTTGCCACAGGAAGTGAGAGAATATGGTAATAAAAGAAAAAGAAGCAAACAGGCCTCAGTTGCGTTGGATACGTTTCAGGAAGTAGCAGAGTTTGTGGCCCAGTTGTGGCAGTTGAAATGAAAAACTATTCAAACTGATTTTTGACAAAAGAAGCACTTTAAAAACTATTGCTCCATGTGGGAATTATTAACTTGTGGAGCACATTTAAACATCAGATCTTCATCTGTCTGATGAACAGGTTTGCAGACAATGGTGGATTGTGTTTGGGGAGGCAGAGAACGGAACCTTCTGATGACACGAGTCAGTGCAGCCTTAGGAGCCCAGTGCTTGTTTGCTTTCATATGCTTCCATATGATGAGAGGTATCACGTTCCAAATGGTGCTGACGCGGTGCCAGGCCACAGTCTCCTCTCAGATACAAGACGGAGACAAAAGACCCAGTGGAAGAGACTCGAAGCTGAGCTTGGATTTAGACATGTGGTTGTCTTTAAGAGAACTTCGTGTCTGTCGCTGCGCTCGCCTCCGTCTGCGTCTGGCTCGCCGCCATGCTGAGCTTTTTGCTGATGTTTGGTAATCAGCTCATTAGAGGAGAAAGTGGGACGGTTACATTCTGGAACGTCTCCGCTGGGTTTCACATGCAAGACTTGGTCGTGTCAGGCTGCTCTCAGAGTGACCTCAGCGGCATCGAGAGGTGGTCGGTGTGCAGCAGAACATTCTGGTACGAACGCAGGTGAAGACAGTGGCGATTTGGTCATGACTCAGATCGGATCCTGAAGCTCGACTGGTCGTTTCTAAGTCATCAGACAGGATTTGTCCACACGTAAGTGCGTGTCCTGGCACCTAAGTCGTTCCCATTGCAACCCATGCTGAACGTGTGTGTTCCAACTGAAGACTTGAGACTTGAGTAGAATTGAATTTCAAACCAGCTCCACATGTGGTTTGGATCCAACTTGCAAAAATCCTATCTCATGCAATTGTTACTGTTCAAACTTCAGATAACACAAATCTGGATGTGACAGCTGGCTGAACTTGTAGCTGTTCAAGTATGTGTGCAGAACATTAGAGTGGTTCCACCAGCGTGTTTCTGGTTTTGATTAAACCAAAGCACATGAAAAACAGGAAGCATAAAAGTAACGCTTGTAATGTTTGCAAATACATACGGTACGGTATATATGTCCACAGTGGAACCTTCCGTCTGACAGCTCGTCGGATGGTCGTCCAAGGTTTGTCTCTTCTTTCTTTCCACAATCACTCGTAAATTCTTAGTTTTACATCACTGGCTCATTCCAGCTCCTCAGGTATGAAGAGTTGTGTAAATCGCTGGCGTTTTCCTGATCAGGAACAAAGTTTGGAATCACTAACATATTTCTCTGCTGTGCTGCTCATAAATAATGGTACATGCGAAGCAGGAAAACAGACATTCCTGTTGTACGATCTCTGCCGGTTGCTGTCGACACGTTGTCGGTTAATAGAAGGAGTACAAAAACAGATGTGTCATGGACTGATCACAGACAGCTGGAGATCTCTGTGTCCTTTCCTCCACACCAGGCTGACATCATTCTTTTATTCACATGTAATTTAGTTAAAATAAACACTGATAATCAAGCGCCAGATCGATAGTGTACATACTTCCAGAAATGTAGAATCAGCACTGTGATTGGATTGGTCTTTCTGCATCATGTGACTTCCCCACCTCTTTGAAAATACCTAAATGCAGTTTGATGAGTGGAAAACTTGGCATTCACAAGTCTCCGTTGCTTGAAATAAAGAAAAAACTAAAGAAAACCTAAACACAGCGGCAGGATTCAACGCAGTGTGATGCAGATGTATAAACGCTCACAGCGGTGTATAGGGCTGTGAGTTAACACAAACGCTATAAATCAGGCTGAAGGTCTCACCTGGTGCCTTCACAGCTGCTGCCGACTTGTCACAAGACGATAAAAAAAAAAAACACTCTCCGGCCAGCGCCATATTTCTAAATAGAGGCAAGTCTTCATAGGGACGAAGACACGCAGAGATTTTATTCGAGTGGTAGAGATGCTGCAGTAACAGGGAACCTGACTGTAGCGCATGATCTTTATCTGCGTGCGCACTCACACACACACACAAGCAGTGCCTAAGTAGCTCCCGTGGTTATTAATGACAGCTGAAGCTGTCGAGGGTGAGTGCGAACAACACATTTAGGACGAACGACTCGGCCAAATGCTTTACAGAGGAAGTCAGCTCGACTCAGCAGTGTGCAATGTGGCACTGGTGACAGATGCGACACACACAGAGACACACACACACACACACACACACACCTCCCAAGGTTTAGTGACGTTCAGCTGTGATGTAGAAGCCGTAAAACGTCCCCTTTTTTTGTTTCGGTATTGATTCATCTGTCGTTTTTCTTTCACCAAACTTCACATGGTTTGAGCCTGAAGTAGCACAAACAAAGACGAGCGTCTGGGAGCAACCACAAGTTAATCAACTTCATGTTAGTGTGAATTAATGTGGTGAACAGATTCATTTTGGCATAGATGTTGTACAATCACGGTGTTTCCCTTCCAGCTCAATAACAAAGGAATACGTTGGACAACTAGAAAGTAGGACATCATATTGGTTTGGCATAGTGTCATTATATATTATAATTTATTACATCGCCAAGAAAGTGGTCCATCTTCAACCACCCTAACTACAACAAGGTCGACAGCATTCCCACTCACAAATAACCTTAACTGGGGTCGTATTTTTTCGGCAACTACAGAAATGACACTTTGAGAGATGGAAAAGTCACATGATGCAATCAGCCCAATCACAGCTGTTGTCGTCTGTGGAGGTCCACGTCTTCTGGAGAGGTGTTGTCAGGCCATGTCGTACACTACGCCACAGGTACAATATCTTTGATGATCTATCTCTGCTTTGATGCAGAAGCATTTGAACACATTTTGACAGTGCTGCAGTGTCAAAGGCTGGATGATTTTTGGAACCATATGTCATATTACTATTTAAGAAACTGTTTAGAAAACATCTGATTCTTTTCCTGGTACTTTATTTAGATGTTAATTGTTGATGAGCAGATTATTTTTTGATTAATCAGCTCACATTACCATCAGTTATGGGTAGTCAGTTACCATCATCTCCCTGCCTGAGCTGCAGTAATACTTTGGGACAAAACTCGTCGGCATCTGCAAAGATTCCTTCTCGCTTGTGACTGTTCGTCAGCCCTGAGGTTCACATGTGTTTTCTGTTGTTTCGGGGGAGACGAGGAGATCAGGCACAGGATATTGCCTTTACCAGCAGGGAAGGGCAGGTTCAGGGGTGGGGTAAGAACTCATCCACAGGGCTTTACTTTGCTGTTTCAGATGCCTTTTATATTACATCAGTTGTTATGTGCTCATTACTCGGCATTTTCTACAATCCACGGCATGTTTGGGTTTGGTGACGGATTAGAGCTCATGTGCAGTCTGCAGACTGTAAATGTGCACAACAGACTAGTCTGAACGGGATTGGGACAGCGAAACACTAGAAACTGTCAAGCAAAATAACTTTCAGATGATAAAAAAGATGCCAGCACATCAAGAACTTGTTCCTAAAAGAGAATTTCAGATATTTCTGTTCAACCCTTTCTTAATAACAATTTTTCTTTTCATTTTATTCATTAAGAAGACAATATCCAGCATCCAAAAGGAAGACAAGAAAATAAAAATATTATCAGGACAGGTTGTACTTGATATTATATATGATTGAATAGCATTTTGTATGTATTCTTCCACAAAAATAAATAAAAATGACAAAGAAAGAAGAAGTAAGAACATTTATTGATGGAAATCCACAGGAACATTGTTTCCAATGTGTAAAACAAATTTAACAACGTTACTTGGAGACTCTGAATTTCAGGAAATGCGCTGTGATGTTGGTCCATATAAAGATCCAATGTTCATGTTCCAATGTTCAAACTCTTGCTATATGAACTGAATTTCCATAGTTAAGTGGATGTACAGTGTGTGTGTGTGTGTGTGCGCGCGAACGATCGTAAAACGACTGTGAAGAGACACTACGTGCGGAACGAGTTGCGGTGCCTCATGCTAGGGGGCACTAGTGAGCCCAGGGATTCTTGGTAAGTGACAGCAGCTACAATCTACAGTCAGCAAGTCAAGTGCAGACATCCATTTGTTTTTACTTTCCAAATGGAGGATTTCAGATCTAAACTAGATCGGTAATAAAGCGGTAAGGCGGTAATAAATAAAGGAAGACCACCCATCTCCATGGAGACAGAGGGATGATAAGGAACATTTCTACAAACAGGTTATCAAATCTTTTGCTCAGAAGAAGCCTGGCATAGACTCATTTATAAGTAAACTTAAGACCAAAATAATGTTTTTTTTTAAATAAATGTGGTTTTTTGTGTGCTTCAGTTTTTTTATGTTTACAGAATGCTGATATGAGACTTCAAACAACCTTTAAGTTCGACAATCAGATGGTGAATAAGCTACAACTGTAGGTCCATGTTTGTAAATCTGATTGTGATGAAGTCGGTGCCTCACCAGCCATGAACCTCACCACACGTCACTGCACACACACACACACACACACACACACACACACACACACACACACACACACACACACTCTGCTCCTCCACCTGTCCACCTGTAAATTACACATGACACATCCAACATTCCTTCTATGTACATCAGTTTTAACCTTTCGCCCTCCTGTGTTCAATGGGAAGACTGTTAGGACTTGTAGGAACGTAACGTGCTCTGCACAATCAATCAAATCAAACATAGACGTGACACCACAGCATCTCTCCAGTTTACGTTCCCATTTTTTAGGGAAGTACTGAAAATATCAGCAGCAGAAGAGGTCATTTCATTCCAAAAAGATAAAAAAGTATCTTCACAGCAAACATCCAGTGTGTTTAACAGTTACTTTTTGGTGGTAAAATGTTTTTTACCACCAAGAGTTGAAGGGACAAAGGAGTCACATGTGGTTGTTCTGGTTAATAACTAAAACTGAAAATATCAATTCGTATTTTTCACTATCCAGTGTTTTATGTCACATTCTTGAATGTCACATTTGCAAGCCATTTTATAATTTTGTACAGCAGTAGTAATGCAAAGAAGAAGTGGTGAAATCAAATTACTGAACTCTTGAAAGTTTTGGAGTAAACTGCTGAAAAGTGCTGAAGTACTTGTTAAAGAAAATAAAGTGAGTAAAGGTTCTCCGACTCAGTCCGCTTGAAGTCCATCAGGCCTGTAAAGGAAATGTCAAACAAAAGGGTGTTTTGGTTTTTGGTGGTTTCATGTGAACCTGCATCAAAATCCTGAGCGCAGACGTCTGCAGGTGTGATTTCTGTCCATAGTGTGTGTGTGCGCTGCCAGGAAACCAAGCCTACCAGCATAGAGATCACACTGGCTGAGCGATGGGAAGGAAGAAAGTAAGAAGAGCAAAGTCTGGATATCTTCAGAATGAGAGGCCTCGTTTGATGTGTGTTTGCATTCCGTTCAGTGCTGGTGAAAGAGGAGCTGTTGAACGGCGGAGGAGGAGAGGAACACTTGAAAGTGAACGAGGCGCTAAGAAAAACACAGCAAAAAGTTGTCGGAGGGACATTAACACAAGAACAGAACAGTTGGACGGAAGTAAGATATTTACAGAACTGACCTGATAAACTTCCACGCAAGCTCTGTAATACACAAAATAAAATAATCAAAAATATGAAAGCAGATTTGCTTTGTTTGAAATTATAATGTCAAACACAAAACATCTTTCCTGGCATCCGCTCGTCCACAGCAGCGGTCGCCATGTTCTTGCACGTACTAAGATGAAAATGAAAAGGCACCAGACGTCATTCAGAAACATCCGTGATCATCCGGCTCCGGCAAACATGTCGCTCAGTTTTGTGGTTGTGTGGCAGGAAGCAACTAGAACAAAGAAGCCTCAATGCAAAAATTAGGGTTGAGGCTTCGAAAACGGTCAGTCTGATCGAAGCCACAAAAACAGCAGCTTTGCATTCAAATGAACTAAATAAATCATTGGACTATCAATGATAGTCCCAGTTGTTTCTATTCCTGGTGTTTTTGTTCTGAACTTCCCAGAAAGCGCCACAGTCAATCCTGCACTGTTGTTTTCTGAGAAGCTGTGAGAAAGAAGTGTGGAGGTCAAAGAGGCCACATGTCCAGGAGATCTGGCTGCCCAGTGGATGGTGAGCTGACACCAGGTTCTGCCTCAGGCCTCAGGGACACTCACAGTGCTGTTAGGAACTTCACATCAAAACTGGAATATGACGGCGGCTGTGACAGACAGGAGGTTCTAGCTGGAGATTGCAGTTGGAGGTTGTAGCTAGCTGGACGTTGTAGCTAGTTGGAGGTTGTAGCTAGCTGGACGTTGTAGCTAGTTTGAGGTTGTAGCTAGCTGGAGATGCTAGCTAGTTGGAGGTTGTAGCTAGTTGGAAGTTGTAGCTAGTTGGAAGTTGTAGCTAGTTGGAAGTTGTAGCCAACTGGAATTTGTAGCTACTTGGAGGTTGTAGCTAGTTGGAAGTTGTAGCTAACTGGAATTTGTAGCTACTTGGAGGTTGTAGCTAGCTGAAGGTTTTAGCTCGTTGGAAGTTGTAGCTAGTTGGAGGATTCTAGCTGGATGTTGTTGCTGGATGTTGCAGTTTGAAATTCGAACTGGAGGTTGTATTTCTTTGAAATTCTAGCTCGAGGTTCTAGTTGTAGCAGGAGCTACTTTGTTTAAAATAAATCAGATGTTTTTATGTGAATGAAAAACATCTTCAATTCTGAAGATGCAGGTTTAGGTGTGTGTGTGTTTGTGTGTTGTGTGTCTGTTGTCCTCACTTTCCACTCTCAAGTCCCCAGTCTGTGGTCACATGGCACCAGGGGGTGTGGGTGTGTGTGTGTGGGTGGGGCGGGGGTGTTGCAGCTTATCCTGTCCTTACCCTTGCTGAAATGGGCTACGCAGCCAACCAGAAGATGAGAAAAGAAGTGCACCCTTGTTGTTATTTTGCCTTTGGCCCCCGCCATCTGTCCGATTGGTTCCTGACACCTGCACCGGCCCATCAGACGTGGACTCCCCTGTCATCAGGGACCGCACAGGACCGGTCCATAAGGGGTGGGGTGGGTGGTGTGCAGTGTGCAAACGTTCTCACAAATATGAATTTTTCTTTCAATGACTGGGAAACAAAACGGCGTTCTCTTCAGATGCACAAGATCCGTTTGGCTGGAGGATTCTCAGACATTTTTATAGGGCTGGTTGTTAAAAATACAAGCACTGCTGCTTTGAAAGACACTGACACTGGGCACGTTATCCAGGCCGTTGGCCAGTCCTGAATAAAATGAAGGCCCGTGAAAGAGCACACCAAATTCTATCACTAGGGTGATGTCACAGCGACGGAGTTCTCCAAAGACACGACCGCTTGTTGGCGAGTTCCAGGACATTTTGGCACCCGAAAAAAGAAACAGATGCAGCCTAAACCTGTTAGTTGCCCACCTCTAATCGGCTTACACTGGCTCCGTGACAGGCGACTGGCACCTCTGAAGGGTCACAGACATGGCCGCCCGAACACACACCTCACAACAACAAATGACATGTTGGATATCTGCATGAAACCACGAGCAGCACTTCACACGGTCACCCGGCTGCACCAAGACGTTTCACTGGAAGCAGCACTGTGTGTATTTGCATTTAAATTCATCGGAGAAGTATGATCGGGTCCGATGACACACCGTTTTCACCAAAACCTTGTTGAGGTATGGAAAACGTTGTTTTATGGTCTAAACTGCAAATGAAGTTTCATGTTAGATTAGACTAGATAAACCTGTCATTTCATGTAGCTCAGGTATTTCAGGCAACAAAAGGCAGTTTTACACTGAACCGGAAGTGGGGGAATAGCATAAAGTGCAATGAGGAGAATTGAACAAATGTCCACCTTCATTTCTGTACATTACTGACTTGATATGTTTTTGTTTCTTATATATTTTTTATACTTTGTGTTTGATATTTGATGTTCAATCTCTGTTATAGCTCTGTTATAGCTGTGTATAGTATTTATATGTATGTATACTAGAATTGGAAATGTGCAACATAACAAACATGTACAGTATGGACATGGTTTGACATTACTGGATGACATAGACAGTTATTATTTAAATTCTAAATACAATATTCTGTACAGTGTGGGGAACTAATGTTCATTTTAAATTCATTCATACAGGTATAAATTCATTCATACAGGTATACCTCAGCATACTGAGATACACGCACAGGTTTGCAGTAATTTTCAGGTTCTCACGTTGTTACAGAGCACAAACATTTGTTTTTTTTCAAATCCATACTGACACTTGAAAATAAATCAGAAGTGGATGTATTCCCTGATCCTCACAGCTGTACAAAAAAAAAGTCAGGTGACGTTCTCTCATCTTGCCGTAATGACGCGAGCTGACGTCTTCCCGCCGAGCGTAAGCTAGTCTGAGAGTGAGGAATAGCGCGCTCTTCCTCTCCTCTGCAGGACGGGTCGGGATCTTGTTTGCTCTCCGCAGAGGATGATCCCACCAAGTCAAACAACTGGCACGTTGCCGAGTCACCAGGCCATTCACACACACATGCGGAGGTATTGACACAGTGTGTGTGCGGCTAAAAACCTCAGGGCCACTCACATGTACAATTGGAACAGACGGGGCAGTGTGAACTCATTACATCAAACTGAGAAACCAATGTGTGTTTAGGTCCTGACCTGACACTGCGCACACACACAAGATAAATACATACACACTGATGACTGTGTACACATCAGAGTACACTTCACTTCTAGTTACTACGCTGACGGAGATAATTCACCCTCCCACTGCCGTGACGTGGCGAACATGCACATGTGAGCAGTGATATATTGTGGGATGAGGGCGTTTGTGTTTGAATGCAGAGTGAAGGTTTGTCTTTACGGAGACAGATGGAGTAAACGGTCCCACACATGATTGCAGGGGGGCTTTTGTTTGTGTGTGGCTCTGTAATTACAACGCTCTCCTCCTCCTCCTCCTCGACCGGCCTGCTTCTGCTGCTGTAAAACCTGAAGTGCATCACTTCCTTCACAACGCAGCGTCACACCTCTGACCAGTGTCGATGTGATTCTCCTGTTTGTCCAGGTCGTTCAAGAGGTTTACTCAGCAGCATGGAGACGACGGCGCCAACGGCCACGGAGAAGAAGGAGTGTAAGCCTTCCGCTTTGGATGGAAGCAGCTTCTCCGAGCTCCCGAAGAAGCCCTCACCCACCAGTCTGACCCGAGGTACAGCACTTAACCGACATTTGGTCTGCTTATAACTTGAACCAAGTACAGTACCTGACGTGATGCACTCAGCCGTTAACGGTTATTGCAACGCCGCGTAAAAGTTTCCACAGCAACGGTGCTTGCCATAAAGCGAAACTGCCCAACAAAACCACAGAAGCACTCAACTCTTGGTGTCAAATCGCAAATTCCTGTGGTTAAATACGACCTTTCGTCAAGTTAGCACAGCATTTTGAGCTGCTGTCACCCAGCTGCAGAGCATCATGCCACACCTGATTGGTCACAACGTTTGTGTGCAACCATCATCTGCCACTGAACAGGTGGAATCACTTGCCACTGGTGCAGCAGGAATCTCTGTTCCAGACCAGACTTTCCTTAAGCCAACTTAATCTTACTTGTCATTGAGAAAACAGCGGGGAAATACTGTGGAATAATAAACCTCCGCATGTTCTCTTTGTATTTTCCATGTATTTCCTGTGAGAGTGTGTACTCTGATCATGCTGCTCGTGTACTTTGTGGTGCAGTGAACATCATGTGAAACATTAGGGCTCCTCACTTAAGTAGCTGGGTGGCACATGAAAAGAGTTAGAGGCAGAGAAGGGGGCCGAGTGTTTCAGAGATGTCAGAGAGGAGATGATGAAAAAATGCTATAATGAGGTCGAAAGACCTTGTTCTCACCTCCCGAGTGTACATTTCATGAATTACTAAAACCGGCTGGCGTAGCAGTGGATGACATGGTGTACGAGAGGCCTCGAATAAAGGCCGGGAGAGGGAAGCACCTTTTGAAATGCAAACAAGATGTCGTATGATATTGTGGCATTAGCTGTATTTTTGCTTAATGATGGGCTTGGTGGCCTGCCACAAGAGGAGCCTTGAGCATTAATTGTTTAGGGATGCAGGGGTTGAAAGTAGGGCGTCTCAGCACTCCCTCACTGGCACCTCAACAAAGACGCTACAAGTTTTTCAAACCGGCCAAAGAAAATATTGCTCTTGCCACCAAATCAATTATTTAACCCTTTACACATTTATGACCATTGTGTGTCCTGGAGGCCGGTGGGTGGGTGGGGAAGTGTGTGTGTGTGTGTGTGTGTGTGTTGGGGGGCAGGGGGTGTTCTGTAACCTTGTGCTGCAAACAGGAATAAGGGTTCACACATCAGGGGTTAATGGTGAATGTGAGTGAACAGAGAACTCATGTTTTCATTAGTGAACGTGTGATGAAAAATCTGCATAGTAAAAAGGGCTCAGACCTACCAGCGTTATAAATTACTAACTAGTGGACACTGCCCCCCCCACCCCAAAGACGACTGGCATCCTCTGTACAACATCAAGTTGTTTTACAGTTTAATGAAGGTGCTGGTGGCCCGCCAGCGTAAAGCTCAAACGGTAAAAGTAGGACGTTAGTATGTTACTACGTCAATTTATTTCCCTGCTTTTGTTTCCTGTCTGATTATTCTGTCTCTTCTGTGAACTAGTTCGTAAATGAGTTTGTGCAAAAGTAAAATATGGGGCAGATGTAAATTCATCATGGAAATGTCAAGTTCAATAGTGGAAGTGTAGCCGTTGGATTGAAGCGTGGACACAGATGAGGTTTTGGTCTTTAAAGTGAAGCATCACAGTACAATAGAAATGTATAATGTCTGTCAGGAGATGTTCGTTAGTTTAGTCTCCAGATTAGCAGCTTTAGTCTCACGTAGTCTAACGTTATTTCAAATTAAGAACCAATAGTTATTTCTCAAATTGGTTTTACATTAGGTTTTTTTTTTCCAAATAGACACATGAATGTACATTTACATGTCAGTATGTGAAATCTCCAGTCCCATTGGCAGGTTGGTTCGATTTGTTTTTGCTTCATGAAAAGAGCGGGGCCGCCATTTTAAAACCCTGTAGGACAGAATTCACAGATGCAAAGACTAACACACAACATGTACAGGTACTTGTAAGAAAAACAACTGCCATATGATAAAAATAGAATAAAAGTGAGGCACAATAATTGTGTGGCAAACTGTGTAAAATTAGATTAAAACTGTGATTTTAGCAGGGACAAAATTCCCTGTACCTTTTTGTTTCGCACCGTTGCATCAGTAAAAGTAAATAATAAAAATAACAAGCAATATACATAAAATGGACCATAAAACATAAAGAAAATGAAATGTACAAGTCCGGACAATGCAGACGATTGTTTGATGATTGATTGGTTGATTCATGGCCAGAGGAACCGAAGAAGCAACGTCCTGAGATCGTCTTGCTAATCTTTGACGTCTGCTCTCAGGTTTCCCAACTTGTTCCATGAGCGCTCGCTTGTCTCGTGAAAACACGTCCGGCGCCTTTGAACCCGTCTGTGGGTGTGAAGACACAATGGAAGTGTATCTGAGAGTTTCAGAAGATGGGAACAAAAGCTGCGGTCAGGTTCAGTCCATCTGATAGGAATCGTGCTGTTTTTGCAGAACCTTGCTTGTTAATGGTTTTAAATGGGCGCCCACATTCTGTGTGACAGCCTGCATCTGTCTCGCAGCTCCACAACAAGCTTCCACAGGCTTGTTGTCCGTGTAACCTGACTCCCCGGCTCTGGGATTTACGAGTGTGTGTTGGCTTGTGCTTCAGCGTGTCACAGTAACGTGTTCAGATCAGGTGCCCGCTTCCAGGACTGTAAAACATCTCACAGTTTCAAAGGAATAGCTGTGACGATACGCCACCCCTTCACCCCCTCCCCCTGTACTTAACACCCTCGTGCTCAGATGTGTTTTTCCTCCTTTCTCAGCCACTTTCAAACACATCTGCCAACTTGTTGTTCCATAACCCTTCATTATACAGTGAGAAAGTTTTCCGAAGCGAATGTTTCCATTATATTTCACTCGTCGACGGAACGAGGCCAGTGGAGCAGATGCACACAGTAATACTCTGATTATTTCTGCCGGTGAGGTACATTCGTCTTTGGGAGTTTGGCTTTCTTACACACTCATGACAGAGACCGATGATTTTCAAACACACGCAGAACACGCTCAGCTTCGGTATATCTGCGGAGCTACACGCTGAAACCCAGCTCCCCCCGCCACCCGCTCACCTGCACAACAGATAGACGATCTTCCACTCCTGCATGAACATTGATCATGTGCGTGTCTCCACAGTGGAGCTGAGATGGATGACGACGAGAACTCGCGTGTAATTACTTTGCTGAGCGTGGCTTTGAGATAAAGAGCGGCGTGTTAATCACAGCGCTCTCTCTGACGCCCCTCGAGTCCAAAGGGTTTTCCACCCGGGTCTCTGCTGTGGCCACAAGGGCCGTCGGTGGAGGTGTGGGGGTGGGGGTTGGGGGGTGCTCTGGAGCAGGTCACGGCCCCCGTTGGCAGAGAAAAATGTCCCAGAGAAAAACAGACAGCCTCCTCCCACTCCCTCCTCTGTCCACAGGCCCACTCCAAAGGGACAGCCACTAATCTTCCTGAGAAAGAGATTTCGGCCTTTCTTTCTACTCCGCTAAATGAGGCTCTTATGCTGCTGTGGTTCCACAGTTTGTCTGTGTGTGTGTGTGTGTGTGTGTGTTGGGGTGGGGGGGCTAGCGGAAGGGGGAGGGGGCTCAGTGGATTGGGTTATGCAGGGATGACCACATGCATGCCAGAGCCCTTTGCCCTCTTTGGGTTTAACTCCTTGGCCCTCTACTTTAGTTGACAAAGTACTGATCTCCTAATGAGTTAAGTTCCATTCAGTGGAAAAAGGAGGTTCTTCAACATGTTCATGCAACCTGCCCTCATCAAACAAGTGTCTTTTTCCTTTCAGGTTTGACCATACAAACATGCACATTCATGGAAGTGATGTATTTTCCAAAGCGCAAGATGCTTCACTGCAGTGAAATAAGTCAGTTGCCTCAATAAACAGAGGATTCTGACCGAACTAGAGTTGAACGCAAACGTGTAATAAATGAAATGTGAATACAGCAGTACACATTTCACCATTTATTTTATGACATTTTCGAGGAAGCAGAGCTTCTGTAGTCGCCTCTGATTGAGTTACACGACTACAAGAAACACCTCCCTTGGCCCCCCAAGCCACCAAACATGCCATGGATTTCACTCTAACAGCCCAAAGTCCATTTTCTCAGCTCTATCAGGTGTCATATCAATAATTCTCTTCCTGATACTCGAGACAAGCAACAAGCTTACAGGAAGGCCTATTGACCATTGTTTGTTTTCCTGTCAGAGTCTATAGCTGCACGCTATCAGGAACCCGCCAACAACGTCTGATATCGTTTCTGTCCCGGAATCACTTTCAATTCCTCTGAACTCCACTTGAATCTGCAGCGTCGGCTTTCATCCAGTTTGTCTGATACATCCAGTTCAGTGAGACACAACATATCTAATGCAACGTTCACAACTTCCCATATTCCCAGGCTGCAATAAAAATACTGCTAAATACTTGAATGTCTGACCTGTGGTCGGGGTTACACAGATCGCTGCTTACGATAATTCATGGGGCCTTTATAAACAGTTGACTTGGTTGCTCTCCAGGTCACCACCCCTCCGCTGCCATTCCAGCTTCCATCCATTCTGTCTTCTCCTCGGCGGCTGCCACAGGAGTATTTATAGATTTGATATGCAGAGTGACAACCAAAGTCAGCTCACGTCCTTCAGAAAATCAGTAAAATCACGAGTCGCCGCTGAAATTGCTTTTATACTCGACCGTCACAAGTCATCTACCTTCCTACTGGAAGAGGCGGGGTTTGATTCTTCATGTACAACGTCGATTTTCGTCAAGCTAAACTTTGATATCTACTGGGTAAACTATATTAATTGTAATTAGCATGGAACGTTGAACAACCAAACACGAATCCTGGAGTTTCCGAAGCTGGAACTAATGACTCAAAGTTTTGTAGCTCACAGTTTTCCAGGCCCAACTACACCGTAACAATGTTCAACGTTAGCCTAGCAGGTCCTCTCTGATTGGTCAGCACAAGTGACACAGTGCTCTTGTGATTTCCGAGCAAACCTGCCACACATAGACGATGATGGAATCATTTAATCAGTTTAAATCGAGATATTCATCAATGGCAATTAGCCCTAGTTCACAGTTTGAAATGAAGGATTTCTACGCTTTTACAAATCCAAACGTGGGGTTCTGTTTAAATGGATGTGACAAATGATATCACAAGACAAATGGGCGACGTCTGAGCAGACTGAGATTCAAATGTCTGACTAACGTCTCTAATGTGGTTATGAGACATAAATCAGACTCCAATGAGAGGACGGGTCTGATATCGGTCATTTCTTTGGAACACTGCTTCAAAGCCTTGAGCTTTGTGATATTCCCTGGGCAATGTCTGCAAATATAAATCTCTGTTCTGGAGGCCTGCACTCACACACACAAGCTCCAAAGACAACATGTTACATTCCTCGCCGTTTACAAGCAGCAGGAGAGGAGGTGGGGGCAATATATGGATGCTTTAGAGGATTAAGCAACACCCCATCAGCCAGCTTTCTCTCCCTGTCCCGCCAGTCCCTGCGTTCTCCTGGCTTGTACTTCCTTTTTTTTTTTCTTTCTCTGCTTCATCCCCTCTTAAACAGAAAGTTCTTTCCCAGTATGTTGGGTTTAATCCATGCCCCTGTCTCTAAGACACTTCCTGCCTGTTTTATTTGTTGAGTTGATGGGAATCAGCCCGTGAAGGTGCCGGGCGCTCCCCTCTCCTCCAACGTGTCGCCTCAGGCAGGGGAAGACACCACGCGTTAAGAAAGAACATTTCGCTGCTGTGAAGTCTCAACCTTTTTGACCCAGTGGGACCTTCTTTATCCAGTCAACTTGAGCTTTAAAGTCTGTGGGTCTCGGCTGCTTTCGTTGGCTGTAAGATCCCACAGCTCACGTGCAACAAAATAAACGCTGGAGGAGTTTGTACGCGGTGAAACAAAAATGTGTGCTGGCTGTAAACACAGCCGGGAGGCGCGTATGTAAACAAGCCGTGTTCCTGCGGCTCAGTTCATGGAGGGATGAGCACTCTGTGGTCAGTCTGTTCCCCTCTGCTCGGCCCACCGCCTTCGTCCACACACAGCTGTGGTCCACTGTACCGGCTGGATGACAGAAAAAATGAATCGCAGCAGCACGGAGCAAGTCAGAACACTCATGAAGAGAAGTGTCTGTCTGCAGTAACGCCGGGATGATAAAACATCACAGTTCTTTTGTATCATACACAAGTACAAGGAAATTGTGTGCAGAAAGATCGAAAAAAGAAAGAAAATGAAATATAGATTATACAAAGTACAAAAAATAAGTTTGAATACAAATACATAAGATCAAATACGACATCTGTGCGTTGTGTATAAGGAAATGATACCTATCATTAACAAACAAATGTACAAGAATGTTCTAGATTCAACCACTGATATTACTGCACTCCCTTTACTTGGTAGGCAAACATGTTTAATTGGCAGAAACAAAACAAAGCGTCTGGCCCACTCCACTCCATTTCAGTGTAGGTGCTGGATTTGTGTAAACGGCTACGAAAAATACACAAACTTTGGCCACGTCCTCGCAGCGGAGGAGGGGCGTGGCACCCTTATTCCAGACGGCCCACGCGCCCCAACGACCTGCTGACATTCCTCCAAGGAGATGACGCAAAGGAGTTGCAGTAAGCTGCGACCAATAAAATAAGCAACTGAGGCTGCTGAGTAAAGACAGTGGACATGAGTCCCCAGCTCAGATTGTCCCAGAGCACAAAATATGTCTGCTCATCGGTTGGTTGAAATTCTTATCAAAGCATCAGGGACGTGTTCGGTACAGACGGCAACAGGTCACATGATAACTGGTGGAAACAGAAGAGTGTCTTTGACCTGAGAAGTTGGAAATAGTTCAAGACCACCAAACACTTTCTGTGAACGTAAACTGAGCCTAGTGTGACACCCGTCTTATTGTTCCAGAACACTGTGGAGCTTTGCCAGGTTATCAGGTCCGCACACACACACACACACACACACCTGCAGCGCATCCACTCACTTTTTTCATGGGGTCCATGAAATAGAACTCCAGGTGAAGCAGATGAGGATCATGTGAACGTCTGATGAGACCTTGTATCAGACCACAGAGGCTTCACGTCCTCTGGTTTCCTGCAGGATGAAAAAGCCATAATCTGGAGATTTGCTGGGTTAACTCATAGGAGAGTAGGAGAGTGGACTCACACAAAGACATTTTTGTCTATATACATCTCTTCAGTCACTGTCCCAGACGGTCGGTGACTGTGTCTGAAACAGAGTCTGCTATGCCACTGCCATGTGGAGACATGACTTCTAATGCGCTTCTTCATGCAGCTGCAGAATATAGAACACAGACGCTCCTGCAACAGCTGGGTAGACGTTTTAGTCCCTGTTTGGGGTTTGAGGAAGAGTATGTCTGCAGACGTGGATCTTAAATGTTCTTCAGTTCTACTCACCCAATCATTATATGTCCCTCTGGTCTGTACTTAATCCCAAGATCTCCACTGTTCCATTTAAAGACGGAGTACAAATCCACCAAGGAGGCGGGAAACAAGCAAAACATCTCTTTGAAGACAGAAAACACGGGGCGTGTGAAGAGAAACCTCAGTAAACTCAAAAACTCAAAGAGAAGGTGAAGACAAGAGAGACACTGTTGTTTTCTCAGTAAAACTTCCTGTAACTTGTTTTAAAACATAGTTGTTGTTGTTGTTGTATTTTTTAATTTGCCACAGCATCTGAGCGGTACAGAGTGAAGGGCGTTTGTCGAGCGCATGTTCGGTGAGAGTCTGCTTTGTTCGCCAGGTGATTTCCACTTTGATCTGATCTGAGCTACCCGAGAATTCCTCGCTAAGGCTTCAAAGAGCAGCAAGGTCATCGCTGTACGGATACAGACATGTTCACGCCACACATGAAGCTGACGCACGCGCACGCACACACACGCAGTAAACCCTCTCTTTGTCCGCTTGTTTGACTTCATCCAAAGAGGAAGAAAACTGCGAGAGTGATGGTGATTACACACACACACACACACAAACGCGGCAAACACTCAGAGAGCACAGGTGCCTGTGAACATCAGGAATGAAAATATAATCATTAATTGTTGTCATTATAATAATTGTGTATTACCTTAATTTGTTTTGTTTTTATCATTTTCACATGAATTTATATTAACTTACTTTCAGGCTCACATCAAATCAGGCTAAATTCAGACACACGATCACCATGAATATACGTAAACGTTAATCTGATTTTGTCATCGTACAAGTACATGGTAGTACATATCTGCTCACAAAAATATTCCCATTGTCAAACCACAGTTTCGGCCTCCACAGAGTTTACTTTACAATGTGGCGTTAAAATGACTGTATAACTGACATTTAAGGTTAAAAAGGAAATGAGTCAACAAAATTCAGGTTTTGTCCACTCAAACTGTTCCTTCATTTTGTTGCAGCAGGGAAACCTGCAATTAGACCACTTTTGTTTGGGGAACCCTGCTAATGGTGAAGACGTGCTGATGTGTAATTATCATAATGGGCTTGGGCTTTATTTTGTCCACTGACCACTAGATAACAGGGAATGGGTCAGATGAACGTTCGACCTGAGCCTTTTTATTCAGGTTTAACAAGAAGTCTGGAATATCTGTGGCCCAAAAAGTACACATAAAACTGCAGCACAGGTGAAACTAGTAGCTACCGTATTTGTATGTGTGTGTGTGTGTGTGTGTGTGCATCCGTGTGTGCATGCGTCTGTGTGTGCGTGCGCGGTGGAAGAATGAGTGTTAGCTTTGGCAAAGCAGCCTGAGATGCTCAAGTGATAAAGGTCCTGTAAATCCTCTTTATTCAGCAGCGTTGTTGTCTTAGAGAGAATCTGAAATTCCCACGGAACAAAGAGGGAGGCCGGGACAGGAGGGGGTGACAGAGAGGAAGAAGGGTGTGTGTGTGTGTGTGTGTGTGTGTGTGTGTGTGGGAAGGGGGGTTACTCAGGTTAAGAGGGGGTATTGTTTACATATCAAGACTTTTCCTCTAACTCCCAGGAAAACCAGTAATTTGCTTTGCAAGGTTTTACAATTTAATTTCTCTATTGTGAGGATGGATAACCCCTTAATTATAGATGAGGAAGTAGTCTTAAGCCCCTCACAGAGGATGGGGGGGTACTCACACAGAACCACACATAGGCTCCAGCTTCCTCTCTCCTCTCTCCGGTCTACTGTTCTTTCTCCCTCTCCCTTTACTGGGGACATTTTGTCTCTTCATTAGCACACACAGGGTGCTTGGACACTTGTCAATTAGCGCTCCAGGTAAAATTTCCTTGCATGAGGCTACAAGAGACTGAAAGGCGTCTGGAAGGCGATGGGTGAGGAGGGGGGAAGGGTTGGCCCAAGCTGTCAGGAACATGGGGATCCCAACTTCTCCTTTCTGCCAGTGGCCTCATACCAGTCCTTGGAATTAACGCCTCGTCTACACAGCTTCGGTATTATAGCATCCAGACGTGGTACTTGTACATGGGCCACAACGACAGACATGAGCAAATATTGACCTAAGTGTTTCATGTTCCAAGAAGCTTATAGGTGTGAAATATATGGATCCAGCAAAACGGTCTGTCAACGGGTCATTAAGGTGTTAATTCAGCCTGAAGAGCCTTTGAACTTCTTGTACATGTAGTTTTACTTTCATGCAGAAAACACACCTCTAGACATTTTCACACATTCAGGAAAACTGTAGTTGAAGGTGACGGGCAGTTTAGACGACCTTGAGCACTACCGCCGAAACACCCGATTCTTTGGACAAGTGGTCAACGGACAGAAACACAAGAACACAAGAGGTGTTTGTGGTCGTTGGTTCTGCAATCAGTCATCCGAAGAAGGAATCAGAAGGTTGAACAATGGACATTTCTTTCAACGGCCAACAGCCGATCCATTTCCATTCCATCGCCGTCTCACCATCAAACTCCTCTCCAGAACACACTGCCACTGACTCGTTTCTCTGGTAATGTCAAACGGTAGCGCTATCCAGTCGTGTGCAGTGGTATTTAAATATGCAACCGCTGGTGCCGCCACTTGAGAAGGGAACGTTGTTGACAGAGCCTACATCTGATTCTCCAGACGAAGGAGGACATAGAGGGATAAATAAAAGATCTCAGATGGCAGGTTTCAAACCGGTCGTCAGTACCAAAAGGCACCATTCCAGGTGTGAATGAGACCTTTGAGAACATGAAGCCATCAACAACTTTTCGTCCTTGTCGGTGTGCCAACATGTGGGAGGGACGTTTTTGTGAACGCTTTATTTAGTGTATTCAGGCATGTCATGGTTTCATGTCGAACGGACTGACGAAGTCAAGGGAAGTCTGGATGGGATAAGCTGCAATTGAGCTGTTTTTGCAGGTGTGCATTAAGTTAACTGAAGACTGGCCTGCTTGTGATTTTGTGCAATGGCTTGTGTGTGTGTGTGTGTGTGTGTGTGTGTGTGCACGTGTGGGTTTGTAGCGTTTAGCTGCGGCAGACTGTCGTAGTGGTAGAAACTGTAATTGCCCCAGTAGTGGGCTGTGCGGCAGGTGAAGCAACAATAACACCAGCGTTTGACTCACTCACACCAATTACAAATGTCGCTGAACACCCAATGAATGTTTTGTGTGTGTGTTGTCAACGAGTGTCTGCTCTTACACCGTCGAGGTTTCACTCTGCACAAACCAACACATCCAGCCCGAGGTGATCCCTGACACAACCGAACATCTCTGGGGGCTTTTGGAGGCAGGATCGCTACCTCGTGGTTGAGGTTGATGGGTACCACATGTAAGCAAAGGCAACCATTTACTCTAATAGAAGCTGACAAGTGGCGGTCTGATGGGGGTGGGGGATTGGGGCGGTTGGGACTCAGATGCCTGGAGTCAGTCTATCGCTGTAGAAACACAGCCGTGTGTGCTTTGCTTTAAATAGAGTCTTTGTACAGAAGAAACACTCACTCGCTCCCCCTCCCTTGTTCTTTGTCGTCCCATCATTCTGCAGTTTATGGTTCCTCAGCTACAACTCCTGACTGATGGGAGAAGTATTATACTTCATATACTCACAAGAACATGCAATATATACTTATACATTCTGTCTTTTGAAGAATTGATGGAATGAATTTGAGTTTGCTTCAGTCACATTTTCCAAACTAATTAAAACCTCTCCTCTAAATGTAATGTCTACATTTTCAGTTTGACTTCTGCAACCATGAAAACGATCCCCGGACGGTCTGTATTATTCACCTTACAGTTTTCAAGTAAATATCAATTGATATTGTAAAAATATAGTACATAACATTATTAAATGTCATTTATATTAATACAATTATATGACATATATAATATATATGTAAATTATATCAAATATAAATACAAATTATGCAAATCATTTATAGAAACTTCCGATAGCTCTTTATAATGAAAAAACATGGACTGCAGAGTTCCTGTGACAAATCTGCGGTCTCATTGGTATAAAAGGACTTAACGAGTCGTCATCTCTTTGTCATCATCATCATGTTAAGTATAAAAGTATCATCGGATAATATGACACTCATCTGTCACTGAAAAATCTTGGTCATAATCCAACCCCATCTCTCTCACACACACACACACACACACACACACACACACACACATATGAACAACCCCCCCACCCCCAGAAAGAACAAGAGAAGGTTGATTAAGATCACAACTTGGCCACATGTGGATGATTATAAAGAAAAGCCGGCAGGAATTCTTAAAACTTCAATGAGCTCTTAGATTGCAGCTTTGAAGGAGGCAAATGGAAAATGCTTTCTAATCAAGACGCTGCAATAACCAAAGCCGCAACGGCCAAACTGTTCATCTCCGAGCGACGCAGCCAGATGTTTTGTGTTGGCGTGTTTCTGTTGAAAGGGACTAAAAACAAATGAGTGGTAAAAGAAAAGACTCACAGACCGATTGGAAACAAGATGGATGAAACATTTTACATTTGAAGGAATAGCATTCAGCTCTGGAAACAAACTGTCACGTCAATTCCTGAAGAATTTTTTTTTTTTTTTTATGATCAAGTCAAGATAAATGTGCAGAACTTTTCCGTGGATTCACTCTGGAGCCCGGAGGTTGGACTGAGTCTGCGCGGTAATTGCTTCACGATGTCACTGCTCAATTTCGCTGTCACTAAGATTGAGATAGTGTACGGAGCCCTCTCCTCTTTTTTTAGCCTCTGAAACATCAAAGTGTGATGGAATCTGACTGTTCTAATCACCGCTGTAGTCGGCGCAGGCGTCACTTTACTGACGGTCTCCTCCAATTCAACTCCACATGTTTGAGGTAAGTGATGGACGTGGACAAGTCCGTGTGGATGACACAGGGAACCTGCATTGACACACATTCATAAGCAGCTCGTCAAGCATGTTCTAGTGTGTAGCAGCTTACAGGAGGAATTTATGTTGGAACTGGACTTTCACTGCACGAACACGTAAATACGACCTGGTTTTAAGTTGCATGGTGACATGGGGTTCAAGTTTTAGTCAGGACCTGTTTTTCACTGAGACTTCACATCAGCCTACTTGACAGTGTCGTTGTCATCCATTTCCAAACAAGTTTTCACTGCCTTTGACCTCCCCACAGGATGGTTTTGGGTTTTTTTCTCTTAATTTTGACGTCTGTGTGTTTTGACATCTTCACTGAAACTCTGTACACTCAAAGCAAATGAACCCTCAGTGGAGTTATTCACTTTGTGACGGTGAAGCTGCTCAGGTGTCTGGTTGTGCACCGTCCATGAAAACCAGCACAGGAATCCAGCCTGGTGTCGGAGAGCTGGACACACTTTTACCTGTAGTCCACACCATCCAATGAATGCAGCACATAAGTTTGAGTGTGTCCAAGTGCTATGAATCCTTTAAGGATTTGATTTGAATGGGAGTGCATATAACTGGAATATCAGATGGCGGAATAGTGACCCTTGCAGCCCCCAACAAAATGGCCACATGGTCACACAGTTCTATATATATATATAATGTACTTGCCGTGTTCACTGAAAGTGTGCAGAACTAGGACATTTAGAGTATGAACATAAAGAAAAGGCAACATTTGCAAGAACCTTGCAGATAGACAGAAGCTGCAGAAAACCATGGAACACTTGGAACAACAAACAATGACCAACAGCCCATTTTTATCAAATATTTTTAAAGCCAAAAGCACCTGAAAATGTAGTCATCGGTTGTTTGCTGTGCAGAATAGATGCACCGTTAATTGTTAGACAGAAGACTAGAGTGATGTCATGTGATATTTTTAACAGTTTAAATCAATATATATTCATCTATGTTAACAAACACAGGGTGTGATTTATTAGTAATAAAACAAGCTGTGTTACTTCTAATAATATTACTTTAAAAAGAGCAAAAGTTGCAAGTTAAGAGTAAAAGTATAAAAGTGCAAAGGAGCTTCTCGTCACACGTTCACCCAGAGGTGCATCTTCATTGTCACACAGGGGAAGCAGCGCGTTGGCTAATTTTATCACACAATGCTGTTTGTTTGTCAGCGCGGCCTCAATGACAAATGATTCCTTATCTTGAGGACTGTTGTTTGTTGTTGCTGAGTAATGTCCCGGCTGCTCGCGCTGCTCTCCTGAGCTTTCAGACACCTCAGCAGCTCCGCCGTCAGCTGTCAGGAACCACACTCACGCACAAACACACACACACACGTATTACGCGCTGCAGCGCGCAATCGAAGATGCATCGGATTTGTTAGCAGGAGACAATTACAGCTCTGCAGGTAAAAAACAACTTTCTCTGACCTTTTTGTTCTGTGTTTCCTCTCTAACTCCAGCTCTCTGGAGTTCTTCCGTTTTCCTGAGGAACATCTAACTGCGCGGGTTCCTTTTCTGTGTCTTTTTTTTTTTTTTTCTTTGTATATAAAACGGTTTGACCCGTCTGCCAATGAGGGCCTGATGAAAGCGGCATGTGTTACTCATAGGGCTTCTTGTTTATTTGACTTCCATTCTTGCATTAAGGCCAAACACATCACCGGCCCTCTGGGCTGCAGAGCAGAGAGAGATGCAAGTGTTTGCAGCTTCTCGCTGCCAAACGTCACCGGCGGGAGAGAGGGAACACTGATTAATGTCGGGAACAGTCACTGTAGCTCGGACTGTCGTTCTGAGCTCATGTAATGAAGGAATGAGTTTCAGAAAATGGACTCAACTCATCATTCCTCTGTGTCATGGTGTGTTCCACTTTCACATCATAGTAGGTAGATAACAATCGGTGTACACTGCATGGTATTCATCGTACCGCTACATCGTAACAGCACTCCCAGAGACAACACATTGTGTGTGTACGATGGACCCAATAGACTGCGATACAAAAACAGTAAAAGATAATACTTACAGACAATACTGCGCTACTGGTGCCATCTTGGATTGTGGACTCAGGCTCCTCTGAGTCACTGGTTGGATATCTGAGGTCAGTCGGGCGTTTTGGAACGACATGCACCATCAGAGTTAGACCTGACAAAACATGGCTACTACCACTGCATGTCTATAGCTTTGTGAACGTCCAGGTCACATGACTCCTCGGCAGTCATGTTATTTAACTCTTGAATCACACCTGTTACCTGCCAGCACAGACACAAACCGCACACATCTAGTTTCTGTCCCTTACTTGGAATGAGATGAGATGGAGAAAGGTCGGCCCCACTCTGATCAGTGAGCGTATACGTGTACCAGGTTCCAGACGTTTCCTCTGTATGACTGTTGGACTCTTTCGTTGTCTTGTGAGTGGAACCAAAGGAAGTGGTTCTGAGTAGAACTATTTCTACCTCAAATGAGTCAAAATCCTACTGTCATATCTAGTCAGATAATTCACTAATGTGTGTATTTCCTAGTAACAGCCAAGAACAAGACTCAGGGATTCATTATCAAACTGCGGGAGGAAAAAGAAAATCACCTGAGATGCGATCCATTTGGTCGGAGGCCCTCTGACCTGCTTCACAGCTGTTTCTTGTTAGTGCTTTAAAACAAATTCCCAGAGTGCAACGGTTTCCACACTGGAGCCTGCCCCGAAGAAAGAGGCCAGACAAGAAGGGGGTTTGTAAGACCTGCTGCTCCCTGTGTGTGTGTGTGTGTGTGTGTGTGCGCGCGTGCGTGTATAAACAGCCCAGTCTTAACATTTTATCTTATCAGGAATAGATGACCCGAGATACATGGCACTGCACTTAAGATCCTCTGCGCTGTGTTTGAAACGCCATCAGAAGTCCAAAAACACCGCCTGCAGCTTGGTGCAGGATGTTTAAAGTCGTTTTCGTGAGAGTTCATTGTAGATGTAAGTTGTGGCCGTAATGAGCACGTGAAAGTCTACAGCCATGGGCGGAATGTTTCAGACAGTTTACTCGCACCTGTCAGCAGATGCGTTGCAGAGCAGAGATGACACCAACACACATTGAGGGAGAGTCAAGACCCATGTGACATGAAGGGTCTAAAACCAAAGAAGATCAGTGTTTCATTTCATAAAACCTCCCAGCTGATGGACGTAAACACTCTTGGACAAAGATGTAGGATTCTGTAAAGCACAGACACAACTCACCAGCCTGCGGCAGCTTGATGAAGACCAGGTTTGTCCAGGAGATCCTCCCCAGCCTCCTTCTCCAGCCTCAGCCCCCCACCCCCACCGGAGGCACCTCACCTCAGGGTGACCCCCCCACCCCCAACTCCCCCCAACTGAGTCACTTTAGATTGATTGCTCTGCCTCCTTTTCACACGCATTGTGTTCCGTTTTGGGTATTTCCTCAGTTTTTTTTTTAAAAAAGGCCTGTTTATGAGTCGTGGGTGGGGGGGTGGGGGGTTGCTGAGCTGGCACGGAGAATGTCGTCATGGGCTGATGAGGACACTCTTTGTGTGAACGTCTGTGTCAGCTCTGTCTGAGAGGATAAAGAGCCAAAGGAAGATGGAGGAAACGCTTCTCTGGCCTCAGTTTTCCAGCTATTTGACATCACTTTGCACTTTTAAGTCAAATACCGGAACTGATCGAGGAAGGAAATCGACTTTTTTAAAGTCTCGAAACAGCAAAATCAACTTGTTGAATATGAGTCGCGTCAGTTCAATACATCCTGTTAGTTTCTGTCGAACGAGGATGTGCTGAACCGGTCACCGCTTACAAAGTCAAAGTGTCTTAATTACGTGATCGGACCCACACCTCCGCTCTCTGAAGTGGTCAGGTGATACATCAGCAGTCCACATGGGGAGCTGATTATCCCGACACCTCATCAGTCTTCAGAGAGAGGCCTGCTTCACACACACACACCCACATAGTCAGGTCAGGTGATGCATTGCCGTCGTTAGCTGATGATCTCCAGGTACTGCTGATGCTGCTGGACGCCCGTGATCTCTGAAATCATGTAATGTGGATTTTTAGTCACAAAAATGTCCCAGTAGATCTAAAACATTCTCTTGTTCAGTTTTTAGAAAAAAAAAACAAACAAAACAGTGACTTCTTCCAAATATTGTAATATAAAGTCTCATCACAGCTTCCTGTTTCCCACCGGACCAATTTACACTTAACGAACGTTACCGCTGTAAGCTCAGCGCAGGTGAGATAAGGTGAGCAGAACAGTTAGATGTACAACTGGTGACCAGGGATGGACGGACGGGGGCCGATCACTGTCAGGAAAATGGTTCCTGTTCCTCTTAGCGCCACCTTCTCTCCCTTGTTTTAGCTTGATTCTTTTTCCACCTAACCAACATTTCTTTCTTCCCTAAACATCGAAACCAGCGTGTTCTCACTTCATCTTCTGGATGTTTGAAAAGTGGTGGCATGAGAAGTATTTAAATCTAGTAAAAGTGGTATTTACATCTAGTACCATAGTATTTTGATCCAGTAACTATGGTATCTTTATCTAGTATTTCTATGTAGTAACAGTAGTATTTTGATCCAGTAACTGGTATTTTTTAGCTTTGCAACCATGTTCTTGTGTGTTTAATATGTATTTAACAGTGTTTGCAGGGCCAAAGTGTGTGTCTGTGTGTGTGAGAGAGAGAGAGACAGTAAACAATTGTATATATTCTTCCAAAGGATTCTGTATCAACTGATCAGTTTTCCCAGACAGTGTTTTACATGAACACACTTTGCAGACTAATGAATTTCCGCTCCAACCCGTCATTACGGCGACCGTCAGCCTAATCCACTTAGTTTTTGCCCTAAATCCCCCGATCAATAAAAACGGTATCATCTTACCCTCCCCAGGGCCTGTTAAAGGTAAAGAGCCACCCTGTTAAGACTTCCTTTCAAGATGGCAGCAGTTCCGTGCGCTTCTCTAAGCTCCTAATCCCTCTGTCGCCATCGCTCGCCCAAACGCTGCCCTGGAGGAAGTGATGTCAGCCTGCAGGTTTCATGTTGTGTGTCGTCCAGCGATCCTGGATTAGCATGGAGCACACGGACCACGTATTGATCTGCATCACGCTCGCACTAATGTGTGTGTGTGTGTGTGTGTGTGTGTGTGTGTGTGTGTGTGTCGCTGATTGTTTACTGAG
>CAAKHB010007203.1:60417-75747 GCA_901007665.1 Aeoliscus strigatus | reverse complement strand
GATCCACGCCAACTTTTCCTGCTGGAATTTCCTGTCTGCATTGAGCCCCCACCTCTCCGACTGCTCCTCTGCTCTTCACTTCTTTCTTCACCTCTCTCTCTCTCTCTCTCTCTCTCTCTCTCTATCTCTCTCTATCTCTCTCTCTCCTCCTCTCTCTCTCAACACCACAAAGGATTTTTTTTCCAGAATTATTCCTGACCTGGCCTCTGAGGACATTATTATTATTGTCGAGTACTTCCTTATAGACACGAGCCCTCTTCAAACTCTTCAAACTCTTCACACTTGTCAGACTCTTCAAACTCTCCCTGTCCTGCAGCTTCCTTCAGATATAAAGTCTATTGACTTGGTATGGAGTCCTAAGACTCACACGGTCCTTTGTTAGCGTTTGTACGACCAAACCTTAAACTAAGATAGCGGGATGTTTGATGTGTGTGGAGCCTCATAGGGGCTTTAAGAGATCAGAGGCCAGATAAGAAGACCAGCATCAGTTTCACATTTCTGCGGGCTGCATTCATTAGCATCATATGCTTAACAAACACAACGTTAGAACAAACACAACGTTACAACAAACACAACGTTAGCACTTATTGTCAATCACATCTGAAAGACAAAGAACCAGTTCACGTGTTAAATATTCAGAATCCAGGTTGATGTTTAATTGGAACCACAGGGTTGTAATGATTGGATTTTTATTTTGGTAGAATAAAGCTAGCAGTCCTTTTGACAGAGTGGCACTCAGACGGTATAAAAACAGACTAATAAAGTTGCTAAGAGACACATGGGGGGGTATCCATAGCAACAAAATGAAAAATAAGATGTGACAGTTTGATGAGTGACTCCGCTGTGTCCAGGCAGTCCTACTGTCTTTGTCCCCTCCCCGTCTCCTCCAGAGCAGTGCCAGGCGGTGGAGGCCACAGGCAGCGTTCACACAAAGACCAAACGTCTGGCTCCACTTGTGAAACAAAACTCAAACTCCTTTTTCCCAGCTCTCACTCACTCTCATTCATTTACAGGGAGCCTCTCTTGGCTTTGTAGCACACACGTTGACTCAACATTGGCTGACTGTCTCCCACACAAAGACGAGGGGACGTGTGTGCGTGTGTGTGTGTGTGTGTGTGTGTGTGTGTGTGTGTGTGTGTGTGTGTGTGTGTGTGTGGCACCGGGAAAGATCTGGTTAGAAACACAGAGCCCTTAGCTCAAATTTAGGAGGAGGTTTACACATACACAAATCTGTTCACAGTTTTCATTACGTGTTTGTTTCGTACACGTAATAGATTCTGTGACATTATAGACGTTTAGACTTTGGTAGTTAGTACATTAGTACATATTATTACATATATATATATACTAGTATATATATAGTATATAACATTGATTGACTGATAATTAAGGGTGCATTTCAGTGCATTGTGATTGAACTTTGAAACCACATTTTATTTTAGGGCTGAAGTTTTTTTTAGATGGTTGAAAATGTCAAAAAAAAACTTAATACATCACAATATATAATACTGGACATCATAATATCATGATCACATATTGAGTATCGAGATTATATTGCATTGTGGGTTCCATAGCGATTTACACCAATTCCACTGATGCTTCTTCTGAAGTATGCAGGTTCCAAACAAGATGAATGTTTTCCAGTTGCCCACAGGGAAGCTGCTGTTTCCTTCCCACTTGTATGAAATCCTCTCTGTATCAGCTGCAAAGAACAAGATGGTACATCGTCATGACGATTGCTTCAATCACAGTAACAAAGGGCTCAATCAGAGTTAAGTAGCAGTAATGTGTGTCTTTGTGTCTGGAATCACCTAAAAACAACATTGTGTCGTCGCCTGCAGGCACTGAGTCCTGTTACACCTTGTTTTCACAGCGCTGGTTCCACCGTGTTTGACCCCCGAAGCGCTGCTTCCTCAGAAAGGTGTTTCAAGAATGCAGGAAAAATGAAACATTATTGTAGTTTTATCTAGTGGCAGTCATTTCTAAAGAGATATTTGAATCAAAGGTAATTTTCCTGTTGCCTTGAAAAATAATAATAAAAATAATAATTTTTTAAAAATAACCAATGTATTTTTACTAATTGTATTAATTACTACTACTACTGCTAATAAAAATAATAATTATTATTATTATATAGAATAAAAGAAAAGTAAATGGAATGAAATGAAAAATAAAAGATGGATTTTTCCAACATTAAGAAATGTAGACAGTTCAATTTCCTGCTCAGCCAATGGAAACAGCAATAATTACTGTTGTTCTAATGAGACTTTCCTGAAGCCACCAGACCGTTTATGGCAGGAAATGGTGTGTTTTTGTTTTTTTTGTCCAGCACATAAAAATCATTCATTGTTGTGTAAAAGCTGCTTTGTTCTCATTGGATAGTTGGATAGAGCCATTAATGAGTGTACAGTTCTTAGGGGCAACAAGCATGAGACAGTGGAGAAGGTTTCAATTATCGCAGGATGACTGGAACTGTAAAACGCCAAGGTTGCAACTCCTGCTGCGCCGCAGTCACGAGCAGTAAGTCAGTGTTTGTATTTGTGTTTCACAGAACATTTTGTGTCCCTCCTGCAGGTGCCCACCATCTCTTCCCCACATTTCACACACCCATCCCCATAGACATGAGACACCACGAGGGGCGGTACCATTACGAGCCACACCCACTCCACACGATGCACGGGTGAGTCAATTCAATTCCCGCAGCTCTAAAGATATATATTATTATTAGATGATCATTTTTTATGATTTATTTTATTTTTAGAAATGTGTTTTATGATAATTTTGCTTTCAGTATGTCCTATTTATAAGAGTCATTCTGGTACCATGATTGATTGATAACATATAAACTCATGCTCAAACAGCTGAACTTTATTTTCAGTTGTCTACTTGAGCTATTGTTTGGGACATGTTTTAAAATTGTATGTGTTACTGTTACCAGAAGGTCTCAGCATGTGTGTGTGTGTGTGTGTGTGTGTTGGTGTGTTATCCCTGGAAGTGCTGTTATTTCATTTGTCTGTAAAGATGACCGGTGATGGTTCGCTCACTGAACCTCCCTGAGAACTGGACCATTGTTTCTGTCAGAACCCCAGCCAAGTACAAATACTTCAAAGTCAGACACGGTTTGCAAAGAGGGAAACAGATATGAAGAGAGACGTAGAGACACTTTACAGGCAGTTAACTTTTCTTCTCCCATTTCCTCTTGTAACATTTTACTGTTTGAGATTGGGGAGCTCGCTCATGCTGGCATCAGTCAGAACGCAGCCGTTCTGCCAAGAAATATTGTCTGTGGCCAGAGCTGCACCGAGACACAGCACAAAGCTGTTGTAAAGAAGTCTGGAGATCAACATGTCCTCCAACCTAAACGGCACAATCTGTCAGTCACAAATGACACAACCAGAACATCAGACACCTGGTGTGACAATCATGTTATTTAGAATTCAATGAGCGACATCTACTGACAGTAAGTGTAATGATGAATGGATACACGTGCTGATGAAGCTGCAGTTTGTCGCTGCAAAGTCAGCGTTTGTGCTCAGCCTCACTCAGAGAGACAGGTTAGTGTCCTTTGAGGTAACAACATCAGTTCCTGCTGAGGCTGAGGATAACGTGACTGTTAATCATCATGTTAAACTGACTTTTTTTTTTTGATGATTTTGCACATGATCATCATTGTAAACACTCTGTAAACAGTAAAATACAAGTATATTTATTCTGCTCCCAAAAAATATGTATTTTATTTCCAAAAATGATTCCAGTGCTGTGCACTAATTTATTCCAGTAACAGTCCAGCCGCCCTAACGCCTCTAATGTTTATCTAAGTTATTCAAATCTGGCAGGAGAAGCCAGCAGGAGTCCGACGGTCCAACCGACCGATCGATGGAGGAGCGTAGTGCTGATACATTTAAATTCAGAAAGATCAGGAGATAGCGTTCAGACTGAGCTATTCATCAGCTGCACAGCGAGGAGGAGGGAAGGCTTTGTCTTCATTTACGTGAAGTTACTCCCACTGAGCTCTCGGACTACTTCATTAACACCTCCGACCCCCAGAGGGTTTATTTCCCATCACGTCCTCCAACTCAGACGGCCGGCCACAGTTCTTGTTTCGTTCCTTATCTTCTTTCTGCTGGAGCCGATCCCAGCTGTCAGTGGGCGAACGGCGGAGTTCACCACGGACGAGTCGC
The DNA here is from genome assembly GCA_901007665.1 of Aeoliscus strigatus. Classification (NCBI taxonomy): domain Eukaryota; kingdom Metazoa; phylum Chordata; class Actinopteri; order Syngnathiformes; family Centriscidae; genus Aeoliscus; species Aeoliscus strigatus. The sequence continues at coordinate 71,566 of CAAKHB010007203.1, read as the reverse complement.
CAACGTCTTTGTATCTCAAAACATAAAACACAACCAGTCGACAAACGTAGCACAGTTTTAATCTCAAGGGTCACGGTTCGGGTTAAGGTGGGATTAAGTTTAGGGTTAAGATGAAGGTTAAGGTTAGGGTTCTGGTTAAGGTGAGAGTGAGCATTCCATACGAATTACAGACCCCTACCACAATAAAGATTGTCGTTTGATGACGTTATTTGTACAACCACTAGGGGACGCCTGATTTGTTTGTTTGGTCGTCGAGTTGCATGCCCCTTCCACAGTCTGCAGGTCGTAGTTGGCGCTGTTAGGCTAAACTGCTCTGGGATTGTCTTCATGTCAGCGACATAGGTCAAAGACATGTAGACGACCTCTCGCTGGACATAAAATAGATGTTTTCACCAGGGGTCGTTGTTTCTTGATGCCTCGCTGCTGGAGAAGCACTTCAGACGTGTTTAGGATCATCTCAACATGTTTGTTTCTCTGTCTAAAGTGTCCCTGGGCTAATGGGGTCATGTGATGACCTCAGGGACAGGATGCATGTGCCTGCTGATCATATTGTCTTTTGAGCCGCCAGTTCACATCGCGTATCCAGCTTTCCTGTTCCCACATCGGCAACGTAGCGGATGAGAAAAACAGATCCGTCCCTTCATTCCGCAGACACATCGGTGCTTCTTGGGAAGCTGTCGAGGGGCAAATTGTAGCACTGAAGAGTTGAAATATGCCCAAGGTTTTCGTGTGGCGGAGCTGCGGCCTCCACCGCCCCTGTACGCAAACAGATGTGGTCCCTCTCACCAGGAACTCAGCCTGCTCAAGGCCAGCAGCTCCACGGAATATGTGGATTAAACACAGTTTACCGAGTTCTTTCCCTCTTTGTTTGGCTGTGGTGAATGAGATGATGGCGGCAGATTCTCCAGACCGTGAGTTATTTATGTGTTTATCGCTGCTATGACAAACTCACCTCATCAGTGTATGAATTCTGGGAGGAGGCAGAAAAAAAAAAAATCAAAAGACTGAAGTTTTTCACGGTTTATTTAGTGGTCTCTGAGTAATTTCCCCCCACCCCGGAAGAAACTAAGTGGTATGTGACAGTTATGGAGCCAAGTAAAGGAGGATTACCCGCCGTATCATCTACGTTCCATTGTGAAGCCGACTCCTTCTTTGTGAACCGTCTTCGCTTCCCAAGAAGGAAAGAAACACAAATTCACCCCCCCCTCAAAAAAAAACAAGGATCCTAGCGTGTCCCCTGTGGGGAGGTGGGGGGTGATTTATCTCGATCGCCTTGGCAGCGCAGAAGTACAGAATACAGTGAGTCCCATCATCATTCATCTCAGCGTGAGCCGGTGGGGAAACAACAACCTGTTGGTCGGTGACGGGAGCTGGGAGTTTGAACTTTGACACTCAGAGGCAGTGAGACGCCATCTTCTTTAAAGATATTTGTTCATGCACCTTTTGGTCTAACAAATTGTTGCAGTTAGTGAATGTATTAATATGATATTTAATAACTGTATCGGAATGTCCGAGGTCGTCGTAACTTGTGGTGACATTGTCATGTTGTTTGTGTTCCAACTTCATCGTAGGTCGGATAAAGTTCATTCTTGTCCTAGTTGTTAGTGTGTAACATTGTGTATCGTGTGGTATTCCACATACATCTACAGCATAACTACATTCCCTTTGACAACAAGTGACAGTTGTGTGTGTACGAGTCACTGAAATGGACCTCTTGAGGCAGGGTGGCGTGTTCCATCTCCACAAGCTGACCACAGCTTGGACAACAGTTGGACCACATTGTCTGATGGTGGGATGACAAGTTGACACTTAATTATAATCATCCTCTGTACCAGAACTACATATTTTCCACCGAACAGGAACTATCCCATTGTCTCTGAGCGGATCACGCCGTCGGAGCGTCCCCATGCTGCGGTATGCTCTTACTCACAGGTTACTCATACGCCCGACAAGCTGCACCTTGTCCCAAATCACTTTTTCTCACAGCCGAGTTGGAACAATGGAAGAACAGAGCATGTAATCGCACAGTGCAGAACCCAGAGACAAACAGCAATTACCGTGTTGAAAGCACGTCATAGTGACTCACAGTGGCTCTCACACACACACACACACACACACACACACACACACACACACACACACACACCCCACGGACAAATCATGGCGCTTTCATTTGTCAGGAATTTGTCTTTTTCAATCCGACAGTTTCCCTTCCTGAGTTTCTTTGTCAAGCAGAGCAGCCACCCATCGTGTTTAGGAATGATGGAAGCGTCTATAAACGGCAACCTCTGATTAAGAGCACGGACTCTCCCAATGCTCCGAGGCCTTCGACAGCTTCACATTCAACCTCTGTGACCGAAGCCTGTGGAATTTACTCAGGCTTCATGTAACATCTTGTCAGAAAGAGGGTGGATCGACAAGGCTTCAATAATGGTACCTGCCAGACAAGGCTGTTATTTCCAGCCTCGTGACAGGCAGCCGCAGTAAATTTCACCGTATTATCAAGGTCGTCCACGCTCTCCTGGCTGTGGGAGTGATTTACGGCTGCCTGAGCCGTGTGTGCCGACACGCTGGTTTGCTATTGCGAAATGTTTTGAAGAAGACGTTTGTTTGCAATTTTGTAAAAGTCCTTTGATTCATTCATAATAATAAATAATAACGATAACCACCAGCTATTTTTATTATCGATTAATTAAGTAATTATACTATTTATTTTTTATTGAAAATCTGACTAGTATGCACAGACATTCCAAGAATTTTCATTTTTGTTAACATGAACAAAGAATAAAGTAAACATAATAATAATAAACCTAGAAAAAACTTTTGTGCAGCATCTTAAATGTGGCTATTTGTTGGTTTCATGCTTCTGCAATGATAGACTTGGTTGTTTTTTGGTTTGTGGCTCTTGAGGTGTCGTCATGTGACGTCAGCGTGCGGTTTTAGAAGTATTTTCCCCCACGTTTTTTCTCCACATCTCCCACACAACTAATCATTCAATTGGGTAGATGGTGATGGTGAATGAAGAGCGATAGGAGAAGCACGTAGGCGTCCAGTGAAACACCCAGACACTCGTGTGAGGAGGGTCTGTCAGGTTCTGTGCGCTGCTTTGACTTGGACCAAAGGAAGCGTGTTTTTGTGTATGTAACGTCTGTTTTCTCTCACTTCTCCCCTCCCACCCAGAACAGAGGGCTCTTTATGGCTGTTTGTAGGGGAAGAGTGAGCCTGACGGCAGAAATTTGGCCCTCAGACAAGGACGGCAGTCTGCAGGCGCTTACTGGAAACGGAGCGAGGGCCAAGGCTCCGGGTTGTAAGGGAGGAGTGGGTGGGAGGGGGGGGGTGCTTGGGTTGGAGCCCACCGCTCACTGGATCGGATTCATTTCAGGCCGTTGACTTGAATCTGTTCAGACACGGTGTGCACAGAGTACATGTGTGTACAGTACATGTAGCCTGAGGGTGTCAGCAGTACTTGTTACACACACTCAGCATCAGCTGTTGGTGTAAATAAATGACTTCATGAATGATATTATGATTAATCAGCCAGTACCAGCATGTTCCATAAAGTTCTGATGTCGTTCCTTATCTCAGATGGAGCTGAAAAACAATTAGAAGAATCATGGGAACACATTCAGGCGCCTAATTCAGATGCACCTTTACAACATAGTTTATTCACACTGCATTTTGATTTAATTGTATTTCATTTTATTTATCTCAACTTATCTTGTCTCATCTCATTCATAAAGCTGATACCTCCATCAATGTGCAGGTTAGACATTCATTTGTACAAAGTTGAGTCAGTTATTCAAGTTATTCTCCTCTGTCAGATGTGAGATGTGAGTCCAGTCCACACAGCTGCAGCAGCGCCCATTCACAGTTTCCTGACGATTAACAGCCATTATATCATTTTCTCTGTGTCATTGTCTCCAGGTGTTTGTACCACACACTGAGGCAGCGACAGGCTAAAGAACATCAGCCCTTGAATGCCTTAGTGCGACTGGCCAGCAGGCAGTTTTGAAATCAAGTTCGGCCCCTCGGGGACAATCGCTTGTTACCGCACTCACTTGTCTGTGTCTCTGCAAGCAGAGCTGCCAATTACCTGCCAGCAATGACAAATTTAATGTTCAGCTTGATGTTACTGTCTGAGAACTTCAGACAAGACTTTCCTTTTTTTGTGAAAGTATCCAGAGGCAACAACTTTTCCTACTGGAGCTGATGTGAGGGACCCTGTGGTCCAGCCAACCAAAACAGACAGTCGTCTTCCAAAGACTCGCAGATGAAAGATCCGGGTTTCAACTTGTCTGTGCCTCAAGGGCTTAATAGAGGAAGGTGAACAAACGGGGATTATTAGGTATTAGCTGTGGGACAGGGGGAGGGAAAGGACGCCAGTTAGTAATCACAGGAGGTAAAAGTCTTATCTGTGATCGGCAATTAAAGTCACTGACTTTGTCCCCTTTGTAATAATGTACCGTTTCCCCCCGCAGACCACCAGGACTGACCGGCAGCCCCGTCATCTCAGACATTTCTCTGATTCGTCTGTCCCCCCATGCGCCGACCGGGACGGGCGAGTCACCGTTCAGCCCCCCCCACCCGTACGTCAGCCCCCACATGGAGCACTACCTTCGCTCGGTGCACGGCAGCCCCACGCTCTCCATGATCTCTGCTGCACGAGGACTGAGCCCCGCTGAAGGTGAGAGTCAGTGCAGTCCAACAGGTCAAAGGTTGATGGTCACCATAGCCGTGACCGTACTGAAGTCTGCAAATACATTTGACTCTACGTTCTACAGTACACACCAGTACTATACAATATCATCATCATACAGTATCAGCAATGATGATTGATTGATTGCAGTGTTTTCTCATGTTCGTTCAACAGAAAAGCAGGTCACCAAAATAACATTTTGTCAATATTGGTTTTACACACATTTATACATTTCATTAAAAAAAAGAATTATTTTAAACTTAAAAATAATATTTGTACTTCAGATTCAATGAAATTCAATGAAATGTGCTCAACAGTCACTGATGTTCCTGCACGGAACAAACTAATGCATTTTTAGTCTTAATAGTTCATTTTACCTGGAAACAAACTCTAAGCTAGTAGCTCTAGACTAGTCAACTGTATTAAGGCAGATTTAAATAACATGTTGCTTCAAAATATAAAACAAACAAAAAAACGAATAATAATAAATTGTGATATTTGCTGTCTCTATCAATATATCCCCATGTAAAATATCGATTTCTTCTAGGAAAAAATGTTGTACCAAGTATTTTCTTCTCAAAACAAAAACCTGCATATAAAGTATGTACACTTCTATAAACGTATCTAAACTTGTACCTTGATCATGTCACCTTCAGGAGGTGAGCAGGGTTACACTTTATGTTTCCTCTTCACCATAAACCAGCTCCACTTGGCTCCAGTCTCAGTTTGCACAGTTGCTTATTTAACCAGCAGTGATAATTAGTCACAACACTGTTCACATTCCCTCCGAATAAAATACTGAAGCACACCTTTCATCACGCACATGGGGTGGGGTGTGTGTGTGTGTGTGTGTGTGTGTGTGCAGGTGTTTTGTCTCAAATCATTTTGGTTTTGGTGTTTGTAATTGATTTTACCTACATCTTCACTTCACAAAAGTAGTGGAATATATGAATAATATATTTGATAAGTGTAGAAAACGTATCTAAAAGACATGTCTATTGTACTCTAAAGGCTCAATTCACTTCATATTTGCCTTTTCAGCTTTGGAGTTGTATTGTAAAGCACTTTATATACATACAAGGTCAAAGTTAATAGCCCCCGTATGCAGTCAGACAAAGCCCTGATCCTTCTTCCAGTGACCCTAAGTGACCCTTGTCCCTAAGTGTTTATAGTATATAGACAACATCTGCATCAAAGGAACACTTGGTCAAATGAACATTTTTAGTAGTTTGCTGAATTGAAACAAGACAAAAAAAGGCAAATGTGAAAATCATTAACGCTCTGACAACTACATGTCAGTAGAGCAGCCTTTCTGATCCCAAACTGACAACAAATTATTATGGTACTTTCCAAGTGTCCTGAGGGATTTTTCGACCATTCCTCTTGAGCAGATTGTTGAAGATCATGCAAATCTTAAATATTTATTTACATTACAAAATGAACCACATGACATATGATTTACTACCTGACATTTTATGAATATTGCAAGCATTGGGCCGTATTTTAGGAAAATATTCAAAAGATCCTACTGGGCTGATAACTTATACATATATATTGTCTATATATAAACACACACACATTGACAGGAGGATACAGCACCTTCCTGCACCTTCCAGCTAAATGATACATCCTGTATATCTGTCCAGGGGAAGAGTAACACTGGGAGCTCTGAAATATTGAGTTCACACTGTGACAGATTTGTTCTCGCTGCCCAGTTTCAACAACAGGTCGGAGGAAACAGACGACACACACATCTGAAGTCAGCACCAATAAATCATGGAGCCGCTGGCAAATAATGTGTCTTCACTTTGAGAAGCAGCAAAGCAGAAGAGATGTTGTCACTGATAAAGTAGCGGCAAACACAGAGGCTGCGGTTACACAAAGCTTACGTGTGTTTGTCTGTATGTGTGTGTGTGTGTGTGCCAGAGGGACACGGCATGGCTTGGGAAATTAATTCAACTCGCTGTTATGAATCCACTTTTCTCCAGTATCCAACAAAAAACTAGGAAAAGGATGAGACTGTCAGCAGATGTTTGTGAAACGAGCCTCCGTGATATTTGCCGAGCAACAACAACAACAACATGTTCACCAGCATTCGCTTCTAAAATCACATTTCACATCCAACACTGATGAAGTCAACCACGGCCGACTTCTGTGAGAGAAGGTTCAAAGCAGCAGCATGTATTTCTACTGTCTGGTAGAGGTGTGTGTTTCCAACCGCTGCAGGTGCTGTGTTGGTAATGTTGGATGAGTCCGACCAAACCTGGAATGCTTTTATTTCATTGATCAACATACGTTTGGTTAAAAAAACAAGAGCCTGGAAATAGAAAAGAACATTGTTCTAAACATGAATTTCTCTGTTGTCTCGCACACGTCGCACACAGATGTCAGAGATCCTAAAGCAACAATCCAGTGATTTTAGCCGTTGAGCGTTTCCACAAACCACCTTTTTCTCACGTACACTCCATGAAAGATTCGATTCAGCTCTGGTTTTACTGCAGTGTGATCTCCTTGCCCCCGTCCCTCTGTGTTTGTGAGTGAGGCTGCGTACACTGCGTGCACAAACCCGCAGGCCGACCCGACGTGCAGCGCTGCGGCGGCGGTAACGTGATCTGGCAGCTGTGGACAAACCAGAGGAACAAACACTGTGACCTGGTACCACAGCCACGGCCTAATCGCTTCTGATGGATACAGAATTGGGAATTGTGTGTGTGTGTGTGTGTGTGTGTTTGTGTGTTTGGGGGGTGTGGGGGGGGTTTACTTCCCTTCAAAGTGTTCTCAACCCCCACCTCTCCTTATTTCTACCAGCATGCATATTAATCCCCCATCAGCCTGTCCACAAACCCCTACCCACTGTGGTGTGTGTGTCTGTGTGTGTGTGTGTGTGTGTGTGTGTGTGTGCGTGCACACCTGCGCTGTCAAATAGCGCGCACATCACAGCAGAGACGTGCAGGAATGTGCTCTTCCTTCTTGCTGCAGCTCTGGATCTTCCTCCTTCGCTCCTCAGAAATGTTTTCCCAGAAGCCTCAAACACATCAGACACCTTTTTGTCAAACGCCCGGAACCGCAAGCGCCTGCTCATTCGCACAAATCAGCAACCGTCTCCTCGCCGTTCTCCACACAACCTGCCACCGGTGTTCACTCATGTTACTAGATGACACAAGAGAAGGACCAGAGTTTGGAGTTTGGACACAAGTCGGGAAACAAACCTTTCCCGTTCTCTGTTGCAGTTTCCCATGAACACTTGAAGGACCGGGCGCTGTTCAGTCTGCCTCCTCCGCCACCAGGAGCCAACCCCACAGAGTACTACCACCTCATGGCCAGCGCCAGCCAGCGGAGTCCGTACGGAGACCTCCTGATGCAGAGCGGTGCTGCAGCGGCCGCAGCCGCGGCGGCGGCAGCGGCGGCAGCAGCAGGAGGACATCTACCAGACTACATCAGCCCTGTGGACGGTGAGGACAAATACACCTTTAGTACCCTTCACACACAGGGAAAATGTATTTGTTACTTTAATATTACAATTTTGATTATATTTATCAAAGCTGTAAAATACTTCTTCCCCTTAATGTTGGATAGTTGTTATATTTACCAAATAACTAACCTGTAGGTCAATGAGCGACAGACCTTCAACTCAAGGGGCGGCACCAACGAATGCAGATAACAATATCGCAATAGCGACAATAGTGCGACGACCAATCAGAGGAGAGAACCACGTGACATCCTTGAAATGAAATGGATGCCAGAGAGGATTCAAGCGGCCGCTCTTCATCAGCAGCAGCCATCTTTGTTGCCTACAGGACCACTGTTAAGCCCCGCCCACAGACTGTTCATGTGTCTGAGCCCGCCTACATCAGATAGACCCATGGGATTGGTCCACACTGACTGTGTGCGTCGTTAATGAACCAACGATTCGTGTCCAGACGAAGGTGCAGGGACAGTCCACATGTGCTGGATTTCCAGGTTAACAAATAACATTATTAACAATTAATTCATATGACAATCATATAATTAATAATCAATCTAGCAATGATTAATTAATAGTAATAGTGACAAGTTATTACAGTGAAACCGGTGAAGGCAAATGCTGCTGTGATTCACACATTTGTTCAACAGATCAAAGGTTCCCTAGACTTCTTTTAAAAGTACATAAAACTTTAACCAAATTCCCTCATGAGCAGCTTAAATTACCAATAAATGTGTAAATAAATACTAAGCTTCTTCATTCCTGAGTTCCGTCCCAACTTAACACTGATCTCACTCTTTGTTCTCATCAGCAGGCATTTTGATAGCGTCCTCGTATTATTCCTCCTGACATTTTTTCATGAAGGAAGTCACCACATCAAAGCCGCTAGAGCTCTTTAGACCGAAACGTATCACAGAGGCCGCAGCTGCTCGGGACTCTCAAAGCCCCGCGGCAGAGAGCTCGTAAAGACGCATTAACGTAGTCTCTCATTCTCTTAATGTTTTAGGTGTGTTTGCGCTGTTATTAAGAAAAACATCCGACACAACAAGTCCAGAGGAAACGTACAAAGGCACTACGGTGGAATGTTGCTCTGTTGTGTGTCGAACGGCGTCTAAAACTGGAGACACACGACACAACTTCCCCAGTGGTTTAGAAAAGACTCACTCTAACCGGTTGGTGTATGACCACTGGAGGCTGGAGATCAGACGACTCATGTAACGACTGGTTACATCACAGACGACGTGATTTGTCAACTGGACGCGTCAAACTCCTGACGAGAGCCACCACGTTGTGAGCTGAAACAAACATGGCCGACAGACTGTTGCTGTTGTCCATGAAGAAGTAAAGTTGTGGAGCTTCCTATTCCTCCTTCGCTGTTTGTATACAGTGAACAGAATACCGTTCCTATCTGCTCGACATGGACCACCGCAGACCTTCCATCACGTACACAACACCAACACACATGAGGTGGGAGGTGACGTGATCAGATGAGATCAGGTCTGAATGGACCGACCAGCCTGTGTGTGTGTGTGTGTGTGTGTGTGTGTCTGCCCACACTCATAGAGGGCAGCCTGTTCCCCTCTGCTATCAACATGACAGTCAGGAACCAGAACAGGCATTTGATTTCAGCAGCGAAAGGCATCCAAGAAACCTTCAGCCCTCATGAATGGCTGATAGAAAACACACAGAGTGGAAAAGCGCCCGTGAACGTCGTCTTTTTCGAAGGCTGATAATCAAACACTGGTCTTGGCACCGAGTCGGGCTCCCTCAGCTCTGTCTTTCATCCTGTCCAACCACCCACCACCCATAAAAACACCTCTGCAGTGTCACGCTCTCCGAAGTCACTGCATCACATTAACGCACAGGTTCGTTCATACAAACAGAGCAGTAATCAAAGATGTTCTTCTCCGCCACACTTGTTTGGAGAGGCTGATTGCTGCTGGAGCAGCGTCCACCCTCGCTGCCACCGTCCCAGCAGCTTTTATTTAGTGTTCTATCAGGCTGCTAGTGATGTGGTTGGGCCTTGGCTCTCTCGTCGCTGTCTCCAGACTCAGGGTTCAGATTGACTCGAGCAGCCAACTAATGGTCTTCGCCGGCAGCCTCGGCCTGAATCAAAGAGCGTATTTAGAGTGTGAGCGAGGCGGGGGGGGGGCGGGCGGCAGAGGTGGCAAATATGTGCTTCATCCCCTGGTGTTTGCTTTGGACGGCAGCACAGATAAAAACGTATTAAAAATCAATGTATGCAGTAATATTCAACAGGCCCACCGCAAGAACTAGGAGTCCTCAGTGAACCCGAAGTCTGACTTATCACCTCCAGCCCGACGCTGTCACTGGTGAGAAGTGTTCTGGTGGTTGCACAAACGTCCGTGTCGGTTTTCAACAGGGCTGCAGTTCTTACTCACAGCTCACGTCGGGCAGATGTTTCTCCTGAGGAGCTTGTATAGATATAGATATTCATATACATATACATATACATATGCATATACATATAGATACAATTCAGCAAATTCAGGATTTTAAGTAAAATTAAAATGGCCTGAACATTATTTACAACAAGAAATCAATAAAAAATATATTGACTGGTGTCTGAATATATTACTGGGGTCAGTAATCACTCTGTCATAACAGCAGTCTCATGATAATAATAATTAGAATTAGAAGCAACACATGCAGCCTGAAGTGTTTTACTGCAGAAATAAAAAAAAAATCGAAAAATTAAAACTCTAAAACTCATCTTTTATGCTTTATATTAAATTTATTTTTTTTATTATATTTGTATAATAAAACAGAGTAATTTTTGTGTGTGTTGTGTTTGTCAGGGGTGGGTGGGCACAAGCTTTCAGGAAAACGTTGAAGCTCCCAGGACAAAAGCAGCGGCCAAAGTAAATGTCTGAGGAAAAGGATTTCAGTGTTAATGCAGCGGAGGGAGAGAGGGGGATAGATTTGTGTACTAATGTGGCGGGGGGGGGGGGGGGGGGGGGGGGTGTTTG
>CAAKHB010007203.1:40548-55548 GCA_901007665.1 Aeoliscus strigatus | reverse complement strand
CTCAGTGAATCTCTGCACTTCCCCCTGCTGCTCATCGCTGACACACACTCGCCTCAGTCCAGCAGCATCTATTAGTTTCACACACACACACGATCAGAACCACATTTCCCTTCTGGTTTCCAGCCAGCGAATGAATCACTGAGTGTTCTGTCGAGTCTGGGTGAGATCAGGAGACGCCCCTCCATGTCGGAGCTCCTCTAATTCATCAGCTGCTTTACATTTGACATATTTCAGCTGCATTAGACGCTTGATTGCACTCTGTCGTCCTGTCAGGATCCAAGTATTTGAACTCTTTCTCCATATTTCATAAAGCAGTGTAAACTGTTTAGTCTCAGAGGGGGGTCCTCATCTGACTTTTTTATGTGTGTGTGGGAGGGGGTGGGGGGCTCAACAGACTATTAGTGGTTTATCTCTGTGCCTTATGGTGCGTTCCAGTCGTCACTAACTTGTGCTGATGGACTTTCCGGGTGAAATCCACTGTTATCCACTATACCAACACATTCCGTGGTACTCCACATACAACTACACCGTAACAACATTCCCAGTGACAATAAATAAAACAGCTGTGTATGAACGAGACACCATCGATTTAGTTTAGTAGTTTAGAGTTCATACTGACAGATAACACTGCGCTGCTGACGCCATCTTGGATTCTGAGTCCTCTGAGTTGGACCAAAGTCTGATTTTCATCTGGCAATTTGCTCTCTACAGCTCAAAAAAGATTTGAATTCCGACTCCGACTACAAGTAGAACACACTGTTAGATCAGACCGATTTGCCTACTGCGCCCCCTGTGGTTTCACTGGTGAATGAGCTTGGATAAGTGAGCGGGTTTTATTTTATCCGTCAGAACGCGGGTGGAGATCCAGCAGTGAGCAGCACAGTCAACCCTCTAACCACCAAGAGGACAAAGGTGAAGATGGAGGTGGAGGCGCCACTGCCCATCTCTCCTTCCTGTCAGGTACGATTACTTTCAGACCTCCAAGCTTCATGAACTATGTTCTCCTTTGTACATCTCTGCTTTATGTAACAATACCAAGATGACGGAGAATTCAGGATAATGTCCATGATTGGTTGTCGTCTCAGAGGCTAATGCTAACAGCAGCATATCGTAATCATGCCACGTTCCTCCTCAGCTCAGGAAGCACTGACGCCTCTGATTGCCTGAACCAAAGTAGATTCTCCAACAGCGACACCAAGGTTCCCCTAATCAAAATATGTGATAAAAATGTGAAAAATAGCAGATGTTATAAGTTTTCTGTGACATCACAGGTAAATAATGACTTTACTAACTTTGCTCTATCGTAGCTCACAGCAGGTCATTGTTTGACTGCAGGAGCTAATTTGTCTAATTGATTGTAGAGAGTCAACAACACAGCTTTAATCAATAATCAGAGGTGCTGTCATGCACAGAGTTGAAGAAAGAACTTATCAGGACAAGCAGATAAGATAAGAAAGATACAGTAACATAAAGAAGGCTTCTTTGACGTATTGACCACGGATTGGTCGAACTCTGTCTTTGCATATTCAAATGTGTAGTTCCACTCTGACAAAGTGCCGTTGCGTTTGTGCAGGACCATGGTGGAGGGATGTTGGATCTGAGCGAGGATCTAGATAAAGACGAGTGCAAACAGGAGCCAGAGGCCGTTTACGAGACCAACTGCCACTGGGAGGGCTGCGCCAAAGAGTACGACACCCAGGACCAACTTGTCCATGTGAGCATCATCAGCTTGAATCACAAACCTGCACGTTTATAGCAATTCTCTGACAAACAAAGTGTGCCCGCCACAAAACCCTGTTTCCACAAAGCAAATCCGAGGTGAATTTCGACACGTTTGCTCTTTAAACTATCTATTAATTACCAGAAAGTCTTCTGCTGCTCATTAAAATCTGCTTGTGGACTTTGGTCACACACTATCTGGCAACTGATCCTTTCCTGTTCAGCTGACACGTGCAACGTTAATAAGCCTGACGGCTCTCGCCAAATTCAGGCCCGAGCCCTGCAGCTGTGCCCCCCCGACCCCCTGACCCCTGACACCTGACCTCTCACATCTAGTAACACCCCCCCAACCCGTGAAGCCCGGAGGACCAAACATAAATCCATCGTCATTCCAGCGGCTCTGGAGCTTTGGAACCTCATGTGACCAGCTTCTCGACCCCCTTTCCACTTTCTGTCAGGGTCGTTTACCCAGAGAAAGAGGTGGTGAGGTGGTGGCGGGGGGGGCAGCTACACGCCATGACCAGAGTTCCTGTTAAGAACTTTTCACTCTCCTATTAGAAGTCACCAAGGTTGGCGAGTCAACGAGCAAATGATCGGTGGTTTCGGGGGTGTGGAGGGAGAATGTGAGGCCGACACATTCTCAAATACTTACTGGACCACAGGGTATTTAAAGGGTGTTTTTCTCTGTCTCTCAAGCAGAGCAAACTCAGGGGTGTAATCGTCATTTTCCCCTCAAAAAAAAATCATAAAAAAAACTCCTGACAGCACAACCAGGGTTTCACATGCACACCTGTGGTTTCTTCTGCATGACCAAAGTAATCCTGTTTCTAGAGCCCTCAAATTATGGATTCACAGCAGTGTGTAACGTGAAAATAGGCTTCTGCCGGGCCACACACTTGTTTCCATTCCTCCCCCTCCTCCCAAAAATAGACCTCAGCAGAATCGTCAGCCACTGGGCTTTTTTAGCTGGTGAACAAGTGACCACATAAGTGGAGCATTGTGGCTTTGGATGTCCTCAGGAAATGAAGCGGTTTCTCTGGGTGTGCAGATATTTGCATGTGGTGAGGGGGGATAAGAGTTTTTCAAGTGTATGTTTGTCTGTCTGATAAATCGGGATGTTTCTGAGGGCGTGAGTAAGATAAGTGCAAAAGGTAAAAGAACTGACGGCCTCGTTCTCTGGCAGCACACAGAGAAAAATACATGAGAAATACATGATCTTACATGAGATCATTTCACTCTTTGAGACTTTGAGATGGTTCAGTATGAGCAGACGAGATGTTGAGACATGTTGGTCCTTTACGTGTTTTTTTAAAAGGATATTTGGGAGAGAAGATTAATGTCAAAAAGTACAGTGTTGTATTAACTGTATGTGTTCCTTCTATCTGGGACACAGTGTTACTGTTAAGTACCTCAAATGTCTGCTAATTTCTCTAATGATTAACTACCATCTAAAGCTCAATCACCGGCGTCATTTGGATTGTTTTTTCCAATCGTACCAGAGCATACCTCACCTCACCAGCTGCCTGCCACCGAGACAGTTCACCTCTACTTTTGAACGTCTCCCACTATTGTTACTGCGACAACTAACCTGAACCGAATTGTCCCGCCAGCACATCAACAATGACCACATCCACGGTGAGAAGAAGGAGTTTGTGTGTCGCTGGGAGGAGTGCTCACGAGAGCAGAAGCCCTTCAAGGCTCAGTACATGTTGGTCGTCCACATGCGGCGGCACACCGGGGAGAAGCCTCATAAATGCACAGTAAGAACTTTTGCATATCACTCCTTTTTAACTGTGGACGACAGAGATTAGCGTGACGCTCTGTGGCTGTGTGACGTATCGGCACAACAAACATGGCTGACATTTGGTCAGAGAACCATGTCTTTACAACCTTAGCTGCAAATGTCATGCCAACGTGAAGAAAGACTGTATTTAACCACAGACATTCACAGACCTGTTGCCTTGGAAACGACAGTGGTCTGGGTTTGGTCTCAGCCCGGTGCCTCCGGGTGAACTAGTCTGTTGCAGACCTGGAATCGCTGGCCTGGCCTGACGTACGGACTCAAATAGCAGATAGTTGACTTTGTGTTAGCTGTCCACCAGCTCCGTTACTCAGCAGCCATACGAACCTCCCTCCGCTTCAGAGGCATCAACAGTCTTTGATATTTTGATGAGCACAAATGAAATCATGGAGGCTTTATTCAAACATTCATTTGCTGCATGAAGATCAAATTAAGGGTCTGTTTTCACGGCTTCAAAGCTCGTTCACAGGCTCTTATGAATGCATTAAACACACGACTTGTAAAGAAGACGAGTAAAGAAAGCTGAGTGACAGCGGGGGCGTGGAGCGAAAATATGCACACAAGCAGCGGGGCTGTGGCTCTTTATTAAGGCCATGCTGGAAAGTTCTCTACACAAATCCAACAAGCGTCTTGTCAGCGCACTCCGTAGTTTTTTCTTTCACTTAACACAACTGGAACTTTTACAGTACAAGTGAACATGAAGGCCGAACGCTCAAATCTCCTTTTGTCAGCTGTTCTCTGTGTCTGTTTATCGTGTTTTTTCAATGTATAGTTTATAAGTGTAGGGGGGCAAGTACTTGCCAGTTTGTATTAAGACGTTTTGCCACTCATTAGAAGCTTCCTTAGGTCCGAACCAACTTGTGGGGGGTTCCGATATCCCCACAAGATACTGGGACGTTGATGACTGAGAACCTTCACATGGGCGGGACAAATTCCGTCTTGTCCGTAGTTGTTCTAACGTTGTGTGTGTCTGTGTGCAGTTTGAAGGATGCTCAAAGGCTTACTCTCGCCTGGAGAACCTCAAAACCCACCTCAGGTCCCACACTGGGGAGAAACCTTACGTGTGTGAACATGAGGGTTGTAACAAGGCTTTCTCCAACGCTTCTGACCGGGCCAAGCACCAGAACCGAACTCACTCTAACGAGGTATAATCTTCCCATTGTCTATGGTTTTTTAGTACTTTCCATATTAGCCTGAATTGTAAGTCGTGTTGAGTGTTTCTATGATTCAATTTGTGTTAAACCTCTGTGGACAGAAACCATATGTGTGTAAGATCCCCGGCTGCACCAAGCGTTACACAGACCCCAGCTCTCTCAGGAAGCATGTGAAGACAGTACATGGACCTGAAGCCCACGTCACCAAGAAACAACGGAGTGACGCTCCTCCCAGACTACAGCCGCCCAGAGACAACGGAGAGAACGAGGTGAACTCCAAACATGGAGGGGGAGGTGTGGACGGAAGGATTGAGTCCAAAGGCACCTCGAGAGGGGTGGACGATTGCCTACAAGTCAAATCCATCAAGACTGAAAACTCTATCGTGAGTCCCGGTCATACGTTTTACCGGCTGTTAATGTGGAACGATCTAAAAATTAAAATCAGAATATTTCAGAACAAATAGAACAACACTTCTTCTGACTGTTCTCACATGACTAACATCACTAAATGTTTCAGTGCCTGCATCTCTCCTAACTCACCTCTTTCTTGAACTTGCATTTCTCTTCCGTCATAACCTTCCTAATGGACAGACTTCGCTGAGGTGAGCACACGTATTGATTTTGTATGTGAATGTATTTCACCATCCAGTTTGTTGCTGGGTTCCTCCATCACAGGTCTATTATCCATTGGTTAATTTGAGTATTTGAGTTTTTCAGTATCTACCATCACCGCAGACAGTCTTTGTAAAACGCTCACCGGACATCATGGACTGTCAGTGCACTATGACCCATCAGTTGGCTTGTCTGGCTGAATGAAAACATCCTTAGTCTCACCTTCTTGGCTCTCTTCTTGTGTCAAACATGATAATGTGCTATTAAGTAACATCCTCATCATGACAGCAAACATTTGTGATATGTGTCATCCTCCTGTAGACGTATCAGTCCAGTCCTGGCGGCCACTCATCATGCAGCAGTGAGCCGTCTCCTCTCAGCAGCACCAACAACAATGATAGTGGAGTAGAGATGGCCATGCACAGTGGGGGCAGCTTCGGGGACCTCAGTGCGCTTGATGAATGCCCCATGGTTGACTCCACTGTTCCTGCGGGGATGGGGCTCCACATGAGGAAAGCTGTGGGTCATAGCGGTGCAGTTACCATCAAACTGGAGACAATCAAGAAGGAAAGGCTGAAAACAGTGAGAGACTCCTGCCCATGGGTCAACTCTGAACCCCCACTCCCACAGGGCCAGCGCAACAGCTCGAAGCTGCCTCCCATACCTGCAGTTGGTAAGTATGCCAGGGTGACGAAAAGTCTATGATAATGACAAATTCTTTTAAGGATTGGGGTCATTTGATGGGTAACTTTAAACGTGTTGTAGCCATTCACTCACGTTATAATTGTCACATCATTAGGCCACTGGCTCGTGTCTTATGTAATCATCCCTTTGTTTCTGCCAGGTTCCCTGCTGGAGAGCTCCAACATGATGGGGAACATGAGTGGTTCATACCCTGGCCAACGCTTGGGAGACCAGTCTTTGTGTGAGGTGACTTTGCTAAACCAGCTGAACGAGCGACGTAACAGCAACACCAGCACCATCAGCTCAGCATACACCTTGAGTCGCCGATCGTCGGGCATTTCTCCCTGCTATTCGAGCCGTCGCTCTAGTGAGGCCTCCCAGTTTGGTGCGAACCGTCACAACAACATCAGTTCGGCGGACTCCTATGACCCAATTTCCACTGATCTGTCTCGCCGCTCCAGCGAGGCCAGCCAGTGTGGAGGTGGAGGTGGAGGAGGCGGTGGCGGTGGAGGAGGTCTCCCAAGTGTTCTAAGTCTGACACCAGCTCAGCATTATCGGCTCAAAGCAAAGTATGCGGCTGCCATTGGTGGAGCCCCACCTACACCTCTTCCAAATATAGATCGAATGAGCCTCAGGACCCGCATGGCGCTCTACAATGACTCCCGGGACAGCTCATCTCACCTTTTCCAACCTTCTGGAACTGTGCCACGGCGATGCAGTGACATTGCATATGGCAACCATAGTATGATGCCCCATGAGGTACCGACTAACCTTCCACGCCGTGCTAGTGACCCAGTGCGTCGTCCCACCCTCGACCCCCTCTCCTTTCCAGGGGTTCAGCGGTATAACAGCATGAATAACATGCACCCCATGCATGGCTCATCAGCTCCAGAACGCCAGCAGGCCATGGCGATGCAGGGCTACACTCGTTCCGATGGTAGCTTGCAACGCTACCCGTTTACCCCGAGACCACCCAGCATTTCTGAGAATGTTGCCATGGAGAACATGGCTATGGATGGGATGGTGGCTGGCGGGGAGCAAGGAGGGGAGGATGACATGGTGCTTCCAGATGACGTGGTGCAGTACCTCAGGTCCCAAAACACTGGCTCGCAAGGTCATAACATGGGACAAGTAGATTACCATTTCCACAACCAGTCTCAGGACTACCAGGCCAACATTGCCCCCCCAGTATCATTCTACGCTCAGAGGAGGGCAGCCATGGTTGATGCCAATATGCCTCAGCCAGCTCAGGAGATGCAGTCCTGTCAGTTGGATCCTAATGGCTCCCAGCAGCCCTTCGCAGCACCATCGAACATGAATAAGAATAATATGCCGGTGCAGTGGAACGAGGTGAGCTCAGGGACAGTGGACTCCACAACCAAGCTCCCCAAACAGCAGCATCCTCTGAGGGGAAACCTAGCCGTCGTTCAGCAGAGGCATAACTTTGGTTCCTTCCAGACACACGGTCAGGGCCTGGGCAGCAACCAGCAAGTAGTTCCCATGAGTCAGGGGTACGTGAACCACCACAAGAGGTCAACGACCATTCCTCACCAGCAGCTTCAGCAACAGAGGCAATGCAATAATATGAACCTGGGTGACCAAATGACTCCCCAGCAAGGGTTTGGCCGAGACGCAATCGCAAATTCCATGAGACCTACCTTAAACAGTGTAGCAGACCAAGAACTGCAAAGTTACAGAACAAGGGTTGATGGGTTCTCTCATGTGAACCAGGTGGAACAGCATCAGCACCACGCTATTTTGATCCAACAGCAGCAGAACAGTATCCTTAATGGAGGCAGAGGAATGCTCCAGCCCAGGCCCCCCATCGAGCCTAAATCTAGTACCAGACAACATTCGGGTCCTGGGATGATGCCACTCAGCCGAATACCCAAATCTTCCGATCTAAGCCCCTGCCGTGGCAATGACACCTCAGAGGCGAGTCCAAAGAGGCCCAGTGGACCTGCAAACCATAGCAGCGATTCTGAAAAGTCCAACTCCGCTGTGTTCTACACAGGTCAGGTGCATATGTTTGAGCCCAGCTCGGCCAGCTTCGATGCCCCGATGTCCCCCCTTGCAAGCCAGGGTCCCACCAGTAACAACACTGCAGCAGGAAACATGGCCTCGCCAGGAGTCAACCAGGTCTCCAGCAGCACAGTGGATTCTTCCACGGGTGGATCTGGTGGTGGAGAACACGCCCAAATCGACTTTGACACTATGTTAGACGATGGGGACCACTCTAGCCTAATGTCGGGCACCCTGAGCCCCGGCCTTCTGCAGAGCCTCTCTCAGAATTCCTCACGTCTCACGACACCACGCAACTCCGTCACCCTGGCATCGGTGCCAGCAGGGATGGGCAACATGGCTATTGGTGATATGAACTCTATGCTCACAGCGCTGGCTGAGGAGAGCAAGTTTCTCAACATGATCAGCTGAGAGCAACGAAAAACCACCAGGATCCATCCAGTCTTAATGTATACATCAGGAATATATGGACTACAAAGAAAGCACTGATTTAACAATAAAAAAAAAAAACATTATTTGTTTTTGTTTTTTACACTGTCCTTATCGACATGCTTATCTCATGATATTAGCTTCAGATTATATGTTACATTAAAAGGTTAGTAGTAAATACACATAGAGTAGGTCATCATTTTTAAAAAGCCATACTTTTTAGCTGCAAGTATATGATAGCCAAGGCTATATGAATGCATCTACAAATACAGTATTTCCCATGTAAATGCCCTTCAGAGAGTGGCGCACTGAAAGAAGATCACTTAGTGCCTTGAACAATAACCAGGAATGACCATGTATTATATGTTATTGTACTTTTTCAAGTAATACATTTGATGTTTAAACTAGGGCTGTCAGAATTGACTCATGAACACATGATTTAAAACAATTTAAACATTATGAATCCTTTTCTCGTTTGAGTGTCAGAAATCCAAACATTTCATGAACTAAGGACATCTTTTCCGACTCATTCACTTTGCTGTATCTTCAGTAACTTGAAAAACAGGTGCTCATTCTGTACAAATACTTTTTGTGGACAGGTGCATTTTCTGTCAGTATTAGAGAGTCATGAACTATATGTATGCTCTACACGTGTATTATCTCCACCAACAAGGTCACATTGGCATTTGTGGTGAATTTTTGAAACCCTTGGCTCAGGGAACTATCAGCATAATGGCTCTTTGGCGCTACCTGTTGGCCACTAAAAGTATAGGTTTCATTTTCATCTGTCAGCCGTACAGTGTGCAATATGGCCGTCAAACAATGAAACAGTTCCTGTATCCACACACATTGGTTTCTTCCTTCAGCTAAAGGACACTGCGGGTAAAAACTAGCATTAAAAGTAGGATTCATAGTTTTTGCGTAAAGTTGCTAACAGACAGACAAGACGTAACTTTCTTGGTGGCAGTAAAAAAGGATCAGAAAACAAGCAGTATTATTGTGAACAGTAAATTCAGTATGCAGAACTGTGTGACTAATTGCCGGTCTTAATTACTTGACAGCCCTACTTTAAACACATCGTTGTACAACATGTTGGTCTGCAGATATTAAGTACGTTTTGATCATGATCGGAGCTCTTGGGGACGGCACTATACAATCTTATTTCCTTCTTTGCCCTTTGGATCAGAGGCATGAACTCTCCATGGTGTCAAATCACCGGGGTAAATGATTCAAAAGGACAAGGATATGCCTCTGTGTTAGTCTATCAGGGCACATGGACCCCTGCGCCTGATGAAGAGCAGTCTCTGACAGAATATACAAGTACCTCTGTGTTCTCAGTAGAAATCCAGCCCTAATTAATGTATTCACATAACACCCCCTCACCGCACCCCATACCTCCCCCGGGCTCGGGATGAACTGCAGAATCCAGGAAGGGACATACTTTGATATTTGAAATCTTGTTTTGGACAGGATTGGGGAACTAGGCCTTCGAATTCCTCAGTTATATCATGTTTGCTGAATTTTTAAGTAGCCTTTAAAAATATATGTGTGTGTGTGCGGGTGTGTGTGTTACCATATACTTTTATCATGCTCTGCGTTTGCGTGATTGTGTATATAGCTTTTGTACATTTCAAATAAACTATGTCCTTTTTCTTCTGTTTAAATACCAAAGTCCTGAGTGTTGTATTTTTATTTTTTTTAAATCACATGAGAGTAACGCTGGTATACGCTTCCAGCAATATTCCATTTGACATGTTTTAGGCTGCAGAGCAGAACGTTGCTACGGGCAATCAGACAAGTCTGCTTCCTGTAATTATGGATGAAGGGTGCAGGGAAAAGAGGAAGCAGGAAGGAATTATTGCACAAACAAGGTTCAACAATGTGGGCAAATATAATGCAGATAACTAGACCAAACACTTCAGTGACTGATTCAAATGATTGCAGCTTTACGTTTAAAGCACATGGGGTTGCTTCATGTTTTTTCCTGTTCAAAGTGTTTCCTCACTGATGGAGGGTGTCACACTGGACAGTAAAGTCCATTGAGGCATTTATGTTTTTGGAGATCAGACTGTATCAACATCTTGGATGTTCTTATCACTTCGCCTCGATCAGTGATTATTGATTTCATCTAAAGCTGCGTGACATCTCTTAACAGTATAAGAATTTTTTTTAAAAAATGGGATGCAGCTGCAGCACCCAGGGTGCTAACAAATCCATTTCAACCCAACCTACTGTACTTGCCAGCAGATGAATGGGGGCTACGAGGCTAAATAATTCCTAAAACCATTAAAAAAATCTTTTGCTTTGCATCTTGGTGGGTTGAAGCCCCCTTTAGATGGTGTTGCTCTGTGACAACTTTAGTAGATATTGCTCAATAATAGAGGAGCGATGGACGTTTGAAGTCCCTCCTCCCCCCTCAGTGAGAAACAAGAGATAACAGGAATATTAGAGAAATCAAATGAGAAGAACAAATCATTTTTAATTTGACAGTAAATTCAGCCGGGGACTTCTTACCAGCAGATCTGAGTCCTTTTGCCACTGGAATTCTTCATTCTCTCAGAGACAGGAGAGGAGGAAAACAGCCCCGGGGTAAAACGTCTCACCACAGAAGAAGACAAGAGATGAGTGCAGCACGAGGAGATGATTAGGCCAAGAGATGTGGTGGTCTGTGTGTGTGTGTGTGTGTGTGTGTGTGTGTGTGTGCACGTTGTACCCGGTATTAATCACCTCCCCTATGTTGGGTAAGGTAAGAGTGAACGTTAGATGAAGACTGATCGCTGGGTTGAGATAAGGTTGTGTTAAGTTCAGGTAAGGGTTAAATCACCTTGGCTGACTGGAGCGGAGTCTCCGTCGTCCCGGATCAGAGAGATGTGAAGAGGAAACGTCCAGTCAGCGTGGGTGACGTCCTGGTGCTCCAGCTGTCTCCATGTTGGCCAACATTCTTCGGAGGGACGTTAACGGCTGCTGCAGATGGCGTTCGGACACACTCAGCTGTTCCTCAGTGACATTCACACGTTGCAACATCGCCGCCAGCAGACAAAACAACAGGCTTCACGGGGCAGAGGGTCAGCGGGATGGAGGCCTGCTCCCCTCACCTGACCCACAGGGGAACAAACTGCTCCTGCGCACTGAAAAAGCTCTTCATCAAATCATGAATTATTAATAAAAAACAGCACATGTGACAGATCTCACAACAGAACCACATGTGAAATGTTTCCTGAATGTTCTGTTAGGATATGTGGCGTATTGAAGTGTGTCACATTTTGCCCTTTGACCTTTGACGGCAGGTCATCATAATAAAGCGGGCTTTCTGTGACTTTCTCCCCGGGCACGGCTCAGTTTTTCATCAGAGACTTCCTGCGCTGACTGAGATCAGAGGGACGTGACTCACGTGTGAGTCCGGTTCCCTCCGGCTCCCCGAGGCCACGACACGGCCGACTCAACTGTGGCAGTGCAAGAGTTACGAGGAGCGCAGCCTCGGGGATGTCTGCGATGAAGGCCGACATTGTGGCCGAGGCTCCAGGGTCAGTCCATGACCCCGATCGTGACCTTTCCTAGGTTATCCTCTTCTTCTGCCCTCCAGAACGGAGGTCAGCTCGTCCGAGGGCTCCGCCATGACACGGCCAAAGTCAGAGGAACGAGGATTAAACGCTTCATGTGCTGTGAACAGACGACCTCATCATAGCGTTTCATCAATGTCTGTTTAGCCCTTTTCTTTTATACATATGTGGTATCTACTGTTTTTTGCGTGTGCATGTGAAGTCACTTTATTTTTTAGTTTTGATTTCAATTGTAATATTCCGTTGTACTTTGTACTCAAAGTTTCCTTTCCCATGAACTAAATCCGATTCTAATGTTTGGCACAGATTCACAGCCTCAGTTATCTCATGGCACTGACATTCTCATGAGCAGCTCTCAGTGACGGAGCTCAGGTGGGTTGAAACCAAGAAGCAGCAGAGAGGGAAGAGACCTGGGGGGGGGAGAGAACGAGCTGGAGAGAGGCAGAAGAACCTAGAATACTAGAAGGTCGATGTGCTGACCTCAGAGCTCAGGATGGAAGGTCTGGATGCTCAGACCCGTCACACGCTGTGATACTGATGCAACAGCGTTTGTGCATCAGTATTTCAGAGACGATCGACGCTTCTGCCCTCGGCTGTCTCCAGCAGAGTGAAATTCATTGATGCCTTCTGCCTCGACAAACACTTACCGGACTAAAGAATGTTTCCCAGCCTCCCGTTGAACCCTTGACCTGCTCTTGGAGGTGGAGGAGTTGTGGGTTGTCGCTGATGTTGCTCTACGAACAGCTGCTGCGGATTGATGGGTATTTCTTGCGTACGTCTGCAGCGCTGTAATTATGAGCTGAAAATGCCAAGTAGACCTGCAGTTTGAGCTGGTGACGGCTTCAGTTTCACAGGAGAATTCACCCTCACAACCTCCCAGCAGATATTTGAACATGTATGTTTTCCCTAATTACACAGAGCAGCATGCAGAGATAAACATCATGTGATCATAAATCAATGCAATCAGAGGTGATGCTGCAGCCGTACGAGAAAAAAAACAACAAGCACAGACCTTTTCCAGCTTTTTTCTTTTACACATACGTGGTTTCTACTCATTTTTATGTGCACGAGTTGTTATTCTTATTCGTATTGAGTTCTTTAATGAGAGACACCACATTTCATTGGCTGACAAATGCAATAACAAGAGATTTTTGTTTTGATTTTTTATCATTTTAATCATTTTAATTTCTATCATTTTAATTCCCGTAGTTGAACTTCCAACTGTTCAATACGATGAAATAAATCAGGTCAGATTTTATTTGTATGGCTCCATTTCACAACAACAGATATCTCATGACGCTGATTCTCATGTGGCAGCTCTCAGTGACAATCGGACGTGATACTGCAGCTGTAAGAGAAAAACACTAACAGAAGACTCGTGACATCCGAGCATCTCAGACGGATCCTTTAGTCAGTGCCCTAACCCCCCCCAGGGTGAGAGGCAGGAGGGAATCCAAACAACACACACATTATTTTCCTCCAGTGAATGAACAAAGGTTCATTTGAAAATCACGTTTGTCTTCTGGCACACAGCAGAAGAAGAAGATGAAGAAGAGGAAGAGGAAGAGGATGTACTGGACGTGGTTTCACTGAAACATCAGACACGTCAGAGGACTTAGGGTGTTGATGGTGCCACATGTTACACCATCAGTTCTTCACAATGAACCGTCACATCCGTTCACATTCGATCGTCAAACAACTGTTTGTGTTTCCAGTGTGGATTAAAAACTGACAAACACATGAGCTATGAGACATTTTACGCATGGCTGCAGTCCTCAACGAGCTTACATAAACTGTCAGATGTTCTTGAACCTGTTTAAAGAGAATTTTTGCAGAAACGTTCCCAGATGAAACCATCGACAACCAGCTGCTGGAATGCAAAACGTGGTTTTTGAAGTCCTGAACATCTTTGTCCACAAAAAAGCAGGAGAATGGAAGTGCGGCCTTACTCGGCTTCTGGTGTGACTGAGGTAAGAAACTGATTTCTGGGCTTTTAGCACTCCGAGTGTCAAAATGTCCCATTTTAAGTGACAAAGCATTATCACACATTTCATCTCTGGCTACATGGGTGGTGGTGGTGAGGGGGCAGAGCATCGTTGTCACTGACAGCTAAAAGCTTAAACATCTGAGACACACACACACACACACACACACACACACACACACACAGTCACACATTGATGTATCGATCAGCATTAACCCGCCCTGCTCCGTATCCAGCCTCAGTCAGTCAGTGGTATCGTAGTACCAGTAGAGTACACGTACACATTGTACACATTGTACACATTGTACCTGTGGCGTCCACAGGTGCCTGGTCCCCCACAGGGAGTGGGTGGGACCATAAAGACGACACAAGTTACAGAGCTGTTTGGGGTTATTTCCAGTAAAGGGCACATGTATGTGTAAATGACTTTGAAATGTATGTTGTTGTTGTTGTTGTTGTTGTTGTTGTTGTTGTTGTTGTTGTAAATCAATAAATACATGTGTTTGTGGTGGTCAAAGCAGATTAATTCAGGATTCATTCATACACTTGATAGATTCCATTACTTACTGGGATTGTTGGTCAATAGATATCTGTTCTGTGCTTTTCAGTCTGACCCTCTGGATAAGCTAATGTGTGTGTGTGTGTGTGTGTGTGTGTGTTCGTACGTACTTGTGTGTTCCAGCAGATGTGTGTTTAGACGTGACTCTGGCCCCGCGTCCCTGTTAAATATAGTGATTTGATTGGAAAGCAAGCAGCAGTGTGCAATGGGCAGCGGGCCAGCCGGACCATTCTGGGGCTTTCTAATGACCCCCGGGGGTCGCGGGGTCATCGGAGTAAAAGCAGATCAGAGAGGATGTGGGGCCGGCGGCCAGGACAGCGCTCATAAATCTCCCCCATTCTCAGAGGAAGCTACATTTTTTTCACCACAACATCAGAATTAAAATACAATCACAATCGGCACATTGTGCGTCCCAACAGTGAGCAGAGGTTATAATTCACAGCTAGCAGGAGCTACGACGCTGTTAGCCGGGTGAG
>CAAKHB010007203.1:16232-40528 GCA_901007665.1 Aeoliscus strigatus | reverse complement strand
CAGAGGGTGTAAGGAGGGGGGGGGGGGGGGGGGGGGGGGGGGGGGGGGGGGGGGGGGGGGGGGGGGGGGGGGGGGGGGGGGGGGGGGGGGGGGGGGGGGGGGGGGGGCATGACAGCAGGATCTGCTCACCAAAATATCACTGGTCCTGAAGCTCATATAGGTTTGTAAAGTACACAGCCGCAGTAATAACATCATAACAGTCAAATTTCACTGTGTGTGTGTGTGTGTGTGTGTGTGTGTGTGTGTGTGTGTGTGTGTGTGTGAGTGTGTGTGTGCGTTTTCTTGTGTGTTAATGATGGACGTTCACGTCACCTGCACTTATCACCACTTAACCACTTTTAATGATCCGTTTATTGCAGGTTTGTATCGCGATAACGACGAGAAGATGATTTATCGTATGACCATAATGTGTGTGTGTGTGTGTGTGTGTGTGTGTGTGTGTGTGTGTGTGTGTGTGTGTGTGTGTGGTAGATATAGAAACAGAAACGATCCAGAGCTGATGAAGCACAAGATGCCGTCCGAGCTGGGATTCCTTCGCTGACTGTAAGTTTTCCTTCCAATTTTCAGCCTGCTCAACGTTTCACAGCTGTGTTACCACAGCAGACAGCTGCAGTTTATGGCCCAACGCTGCGAGATGAGCAGGATCGTTTTACTCTCCACTGACCAGTGAGGGAACACACATGCTCCGAGTCCGTCGAGCTGCCAAAAATAAAGAGAAGGTCAAGAGATCGTTTCTTTCATTCCCATAACAAAAGATTCGGTCAGACTCGGACAGTGTGAGCTGAGTTCAGTGATACGATCTGTGCAGGGAGGAAGTACGTCACACACACACACACACACACACACTCATATTAATACACAGCACATACAGTGTGAGTTACAATGTGAATCTTAGAATGATGATTGACTTTGATAATTGACTTTTTAAAAAAGTCAATCAAGAGATTATGTGAAGTTTTATCACTAATACTTGAACATGACAAACTATAAGTACTTCATCCTCTCATGCTCGTTGTATAGACAGAAGAGCACTGTCTACATGAGTGTGTGTGTATGTGTGTGTGTGTATTGCCTGTCACTAGAGAATATAACCCAGTCACACTTACTTCAATCGTTTCAGAGCCTATGGCGCCCCCTGGTGTGTGCTACAAGTAAAACATCCCTGAGAACCGTGAATCCTGTTTTGTTGATTTTTGAGTATTTAAAGTATAATCTAATCTAATCAACAAATATCAAACAGGTGCATTTAACATTTCCCAATTGTATTATACCTTATTTAGACTGGAGACTAATTTAATTAGAGGAATTTAATGAATTTTGAATTTTATTTTAATATCTTTTGTCAGTCTTGTTACACAATTGGTCGGTTTGGTGTCGCCGCAGCAACAAATCACTGTTTATCATGAAGTTAAATATTCAGCATTAAAGCAGAGATGAGAACTTTTACAGCTTTAACTCTGGTGGGTGAGTGATAATTGATAGGACTTTTTCTGAACGTAGAAATCACGTTTGTTAATTCTGTGCCTGAACTGATTGCAGTGCCACCTACTGGTGACAGGAAGTCAGCCACGTATGGTCAGATGATTCACACAGATTTCATTGATAATATTTAATGTCAGACTTGACGGTCACAGTAAATGCACTAGTACAAAATATTGGTGGTGACAGAAACATACAATAAGAATATTTGCTTCAAACATTGAATTATATTCGAGGAAACATCCACTGTGTCGAGTTTAAGTCCTCGCGAGGACATCATGGCCTGCTACAACAACAAACCTGGAAGCTGTCAATAATCAATCAAAAAATACACGAAACTGCACAGAATCTGCAGACAAGCAACAACTCAACTTCCTGACTGTTTAAATGTCATGGACTTTTCTAGAAAGAATTATTTACACTGTGTATGAACTGCAGGTCCTCCACAAGCTCCGGTGTCACTTCAGCACGATGTGGAACCCGTCTGTGTTTGTATCTGAGCGACAGAAAACGGCGGTTTGTGAAAGAAGCGGAGACGACTCTTCACGAGAACGACGAGGTGAAACGGCGACGTGACAACTCACTTCTCACGGCGCTGATGATGAAGCTGGTCTCCTCCTGGAAGTTCTGCACCATCTGAAAGGAACAGTCGATCAGCTGCCGGAAAATGTCCAAAGCACGTTAAGACTACAGACTACGGAACCCCTGAGACTGTAGGACCCCAGAGCACCTGAGACTCTAAAACTCCATAATATCTAAGAATCCAGAACTCCTGAGACTTCTAGAGTGTGTGATTGGTGCAGCAGCTGGTACCTCGTCACAAACCAACACGTGGATCCCGCTGGGTTTCTGTCGGTAGATGTGTGTGATTTGCTGTGGAGGGATGTTGAAGAGCAGCGCGATCTTCTCTGACAGACCCAGGAGTGTGAGCTCCTCCATGTACACAGGGTGGTAGACTGCACACACACACACACTTAAATAGATAAAATGAAACAAAATAAAATGAGGTCAGGGGGGCTGGAGGTCCGGGAGCAAAAAGTCTGAGGTGTTGCTGACCTCCGTCAAGGTTTTAACAAATTCATTTTGATTGTGTCACACTCAGACCAAACTCCTTTACACTTTAGACTGTGTTATATTTACCTCCCTGACCCCCAAACCCCTTGTACTCATGTCAATCACTCTGCTGCCTTATTTAACTCTGAACCCTCATTTTTTTAGTAATGGTGCTTTGGCTCCACCTGCTGGCCACAAAGCAGAACATGTTTCATTATGACTTATTCTTGTGAACAATCAGGAAAGTCCCTGTTCCACACCTCAGTTATAACTCTGTTCAGAACAGAAGCTCCTTGGCAGTGGTGGTATGTATCAGAGTACTTACTGTCGACAGCCCCGGGCGTGACAGGGGGGGGATTTCTGAGCGGCTGCTGACACACGTAGATGGTGAGTCGAGGCTGGACGCACCTGGAAAGGAGGAAGGTGGGCACAGTGACGCCAGATGGGACATACAGGTCATGAACTAGTACCATCGTGAAGACGTACTTGAATTATAAAAGTACTTAAATATTAAACAATAGTAGCACATGTGACCATTTTGCGTTTCACATTTAATGGAACAGACATGTTCTTCTGTCGATCGTCCCACACGTTATCATCCTCACATAAACTATCTGTGCATCTGTGATTTTCCACCTTGACATGTCGAGTTCATGGAGACTCGGTGTCACGGCTGGTGTCAGTTTGTGTGTTTGATCCACGTCCTCTCACCTTCCCTTCATGGTGTTGAAGAGGCGAATTCCCTCCGCTGGGCCGCAGATCTGCATCAGATCCTCTTTGCTCATCCTCAGTAGATCAGCTCCTTCAACACAGCAGAGTGTCAGCGTCCGGATCTGTCAGCTCTGACGGGTCAGATTGTCTCAGTCCAGACAACACATTTTATATCAGGTGTATAATCTGTATATTTTCATGTGTTTCTATGACTTTATTTCTGTTAACAAATGTCTGTGCAGTCCACACCAGAAGGACCTGTTTGTGTTGTTATTTTACGAATCTAATTTACTAATTTAAATTAAATTTGACTAATTTACTAATCTTATCTTATCTGACCTTAAATCCAACAGGAGGATACAAAGTGGAGTCACATTTTTAAACATTCAGTATTTTATGATTAACGTTATTTACGTTTTGTAAAAATAAAATGCTCACTTTAGTTAAGTGAAATTAAAGGGCAATTTAAGGGCAAACGTCTGTAATCTGTTGTGACGTTAAAGAAGCGCTGACTGCTGGAAACACAGACCGGAAGTGGCTGGTACCTGTGAACCTGGAGAAGAGCCTGGAGAAGGACGAGAACCTGAACCGGTGCAGCCACCACTGGGTGTCCTGGGCCGAAGACGAGTGCAGCAGCTGCTACATGTCAGAGAGAAGAAGAGCAGAGTCCAACTGCAGCCCTGAAGGGACCGGGGGGGGGGGCATCACTGTCTCCTCTCCTCTACTTACGTCGGAGCAGCCGGCCGACAGCGACACCTCTGGCCGGTTCGGAGAACTGTCGCTGCACAAACATGCACGTGAAGAAGAAGAAAGAAGAGATGAGGGGGGGTGGATCCTTTTCACTTTGGAACTGCATTGGATGATTGTGAAGGGATTAGGAATTAATGTGTGCGTCCACACAAAAACTGCATACGCTGTAATACATCTGCTAGGCCTATGGGTGGCGCTGTAACACAAATGTTCACCGAATCCAGAGTAGACGGACAAGTACCGTGATTATAAGCAAACACGTGAAGTAGGAGACATGAGAATATGGATGGAGCTAGAAAGGAGACGCCATGTTGTTAGCACGTGCCGGTTGAGGGAGAGGAGGGGCAACGACATCATCGCTTCAGGAAAGATGTGTACAGGTTGTAAACACGCAAACGTCTTCGGAGTTGTGTACTTGATCCTTTCACACCTTGGTGAGGTGTGTGTCTTGTCCTTGTCGTTTCCTGTTTTATTTTGAAATTCCAATCTCCTCTCGTGTCAGAGCACGTGTGTCACCTGTGCCTCTGCCCAGATTAGTGACAGTCTCCATCGGTCTGCGTGTCCCTTGTCTTGTGTCAGAGTGTCTCACGTTTGTTGAGACCAGAGTTGGTGATTTATTTTTTTTTGTAGCTTGTGTAGCCTAGTTTCGCTGTGCAGCTACAGTATAGTTAATGTTCACAGCCGTTTGCGTTCCTCGTTGTGAGTGATTTGGTTTTCTCGATCAATGTTTCATAGCTTATCTTGGAGCCTGTTTTCTAGGAGGGAGCTGTTTTTCTCGCAGGGCGGTGTCGGTGAGTGTGAACTCACAAGTCGCTGACACTGCAGGTGGTCAGGGAGCTGTGGTAAACCGGCGATGGCGTGCGGCTGTGGCTGCTGCGATTCAGAGCATCAGGCCACGGAGAGCACTGCAGGGAGAAGGTGGATGTGGTGACTGACCACTGGTTGAAAACAACCTGACACACAGGGGACATGATCTGTGTCTGACTGATGAGAAATGACAATAGGTAGGATGTTACTTTACTGTTTCAGCTGCAGATAGACAACATCTTCAGTTTCTATTTGATGTGTTTGGTTTTGAATTCACATTAAAGTTAGTTATGGAAAGTTGTGGATATTTTGAACAAGCTGGAGCTTGGTGTCTGACAACCAACAGGGGGCAGCATACACTACAAAGAAACAACCCAATGTTAATTTCATCGCACAGGAGCAAAACTCAACCTGGACATAATGGAACAAGCGGGATCCGTGACATGAAACATGCACGTAGTGTGATGTGCATGTAGCATGACGTGGGCTGAGCGTACGATGCGCGTATGACGCCAACACCAGAGATCAAAAACCTCTGACCGGTGTCGTGTGAGGAACACACACCTTCACCTCTGTGTTTGTTTGTCCTGTCCCAACGTGTTTTTATACATTTCCACCGTTGTTTCTCTTGTCAGTTCCGATCAGCTTTGGTTTTAACCCAGTTGAATGAGAAACCAGTTGACTGACACGTCCAGTCACTGACAGATTAACAACAGTTCAAACATACGTACCGAAGCAGCTGAAGCACGAAGCCAACGATTACGTGGCTGCAGATTAGATAAATATCCAGATGACATAACAACGAGGGAGATACACAGAGTCACGGCAGCCGAGCGCTGAAGGCCGGTCACCTCTGATAACAGCGTGGTCTCGTGGGACCGCTGATACTTGTCTTTGTCCTGGATGGACTTCTTGTCGATCCTCTCGCGGTCGATCTTCAGTTTGCGGTCGGCTCCTTTGGGCTTTCAGAGGAACGTAGAGCAGACTCACGTCATGTGGACGTATCGGAGGGATTCGACTGTTAAACTTGTACCTTGAAGACTTTGACTTGGCAGCTGGACGAGTGGACGTGCTCCATGTACTCGCCATGCTCGTTGGTACTGAACGTGTCCACCTGGATACGGAAGGGAACACCCTTCTCTCCGCCGTGTTTTCTGGGAGTGAACTCTGTGCTGATGCAGTTCACCTGGGACGACACGCAGTTGTCCGAGGGACAAAACGTCAAACTTTCCATATGTTGATAAATACTTTCAGTCAGTGTCTAGTTCTACAGTTGGCAACTTCAGACCAGTCAAATCTGATCGGATCTGATCTGTGGAGACTGTTGCCACGCCGATAATATCTGGTTTACATCCTTTGCTCACGTCTCTCAGGTGTTGCACTTTGTACCTGAATGAAAACCGAAGCGTTCTTCAGAGGATCCCACAGGAACTCGATGGTGTTGAGGTGCAGAGGATGTGAACGAGGCTCCAGGATTCCAACCGACAGCGGGAGATCTGCAGGAAACCGAGCACAAATCACATCAGCTCCTACAGAACTCCTCACAACGCCACATCATCAGCTGGAACCACAGCAACTAGTTAATGGCCAGGGAAGAAAAAAAAAAACGTGCTGAATTCAACAGTCGTTCTTCAAATGTAGATGCTAATGACGCTTTCTCCCTTGTTAGCAGGAAACCACACACAAGAAAAGTAGGTCTTTGTCCCAATAACAACTGTTTCTCACACAGCTGATTGTGGTTCATTTTTGACGCTGCCAAAAACTTGCATATCGCAGCTTTAAAGGTTCGGCTCACCCAGATCCAGGATCCGGTCTCCGGGTCTGTTCCACCTCCAACCCTCCAGCTGCTGGTGCTCCATGTACTGCAGCCGGCGGTCATGAAACACCACACGTATGATGCTCTGTGAACAGGAAGCACCGATCTGTCGCATCGGATTCAGATGTCAACACGTCGCTACACATTCAACACTATGATGCAGCAGAGAGGAGAAGGAAATTCTTTGTTCCTGAACATCATTCACACGTGGAGTTTCCGAGGAGCTTAGAAACATATGACCGATATCAGAGAGCTGGAGGCTCGTCTGGGGGCTGTGAGCTGCAGAAGTGACAACTGACAGAAGAACTGATGAGCTGAAGATAAACTGGTGAAGAACTGATTAGAATATGATGAATCCTTCGTACGACCTGATGACGTCCTTCCATGAACGTCTGGAGACACTGAAGCATTGTGATTTTACTGGTTCAAAGAACCACAAATTTCTCTGCGGACACATACACAGAGCTTTGTTTGTTTGCTTTTGTGTTTCACACTTGATCAGTTCTGTGAGTCTGCAGATACTGTAAATGACATCTGTCATATTTAGGTGGTTCACAGATTTCATGTCATCAGACAAAACGTTCCGTCCAGTCAATTATTTCCAACAGTGTAACATTACCAATTAACAGATGGAGGAAACACTTCAGTCACTTATTGTCTCATTTGTGAAAAACTGAGCACAGGCCAGTATTTACTCTGAAAATGATGTAGATATGCACCATATTTTATCCTTTTCTTTTTGTCGTACATGACAGTTTTACTATATTAAGCTCATTTACGACTGTTATTATTATTATCGTACTTTTTCCTCTTAACTCCAGAAGACTGCACAATAATTCCGCTGTGCCTGCTGTGACTAGAATAAACCGAGTCATGTGAAAACACGTTCCAGTGGGATTATTTATGGCGGGATGTTTATGCAGGACTGAACATAGTCCAGGAGCCATGACACCAGGCGTCCCGTGTTTCCTGGACACGAGCGTGAACATCCCAGTGTCAACAACAGCCACCTGGCGACGGCGACATGTGGAGTGGATGCACTCACACACACACAAAGTGCCCTGTCGTCATTCCTGTTTGCTCAGTAAAGGAACTCACTTCTGCAGGTGCAGCGCAGTATTTAAACACTCCAAATGTACTTATGTACGTATGTTACAGGTATTAGGACGAAGCTCTGAGAGAAGAGTTCAAAGAGTCAAACCAGGAAACAGACACAAGGAAACAGACAAGAAGAAGAGGAGAGGTCACAAAGAGACAAGACAACACACAACACCTCACACCTACCTTCACATATTTGTCGCTTAAATCTGTATACTCCACTAGTTTTCTGTTTAGCATACGGATTTCATAGGACTGACCTACATTTTAAAACATTAAAACAAAAATCTGATTATCATTCAATCAGAGGAGAGTGAAGACAGAAACTGAGTCCGATTAGGACAAAATGAGACATACAGATGTGAGACACCGGATTAGTTTCAACCCATGTTCAGTTCATTGCTACATTCATTCTGTGTGTTCACTGGAATCAGCTAGAACAAAGGGTGAATGAAGCTCAGATGGACGGAGGAGGCCGACGGAGCAGAGCAGAGGAAAAAATGCAGAAAATTACATTCGAGGTCAAATGACCACATCATGTTTTGACGACGCATCCATCAAGACGGATACTTGATGGGACGTGACATCAGTGTTTAACTGTTTGTCAAAGAAACACAGAGTTCATACAGTTTATAACACTGAGGAATTACAGACAAAAAAAATGAAAAACAAATACAATACTACTGTATATGTTTATTTTTGTGTTTTTATTTATTATTCATTATGAATTGTTATTATTATTATTATTATTATTATTAGTTGTAGTTAGGTGAGAGCCACATATTGCAATCCGTCACATTTATTCTTTTTATTAAAGTCAACAAATTTCAGTTTGTAACAAACTATAACATTAACATTAATTAGAACATAATTTTTGGAATGAATGCATGTCTTACTTTAAACATATACGGTAACATAAAAATAAATACCTACATATAAATATAGATTTTAATCGTTATGAAATTGACAAAAAAAAAGTTTGGGGTTGGGATGTTGAATTTCCATGTATTGGGATTATGTCCTATAAAAACGGGTTAAAGTGAATATTTCGATGACTCTTCTTTCCTTCCCGACAGTTCAGATAAACTCAGATGTCGTCACGTGTGAGAGCTGAAGGAGAACGTCAGCAGCAGCAAACTGACCTGCCGCTGCATCCAACAACACGAGTTCCACCAGTGCATTCATCTCCTGAGGACCAGCAGGACCACTTCTCTACCTTGATTCATGTACGTGAGCGTCTCCTCCTGCTGTTTGACCGCCGGTGAGGTCGCAGCGCACAGGACGTACTGGAACGGAATCCTCTGGGAGTCGTCTGCTGCCATGACCTGTGCGTCTTCATTCTTCAAGAAAGGCGCCAAGGCCTCTCTGAAAAAGAGGAGAGGAGCTGAGCCCGAGGATTCAGAAGGTCAGAGGTCACAAAGAAGAACTCTCAAACACCTGCTCCGGTTTCAAATTTGTAAAAAACAAAAAACAAAAAACAAAAACAAACAAACGCTGCAGGTTTGATTCCACCTGTTGTGAGAAGTGTTTTACCGGATGTAACTAGCAGAGTGCTGGAAGGACTCGGACTGGGAATGACAGAACAGCATGTTTCTAGTGGGTTGTCTTCTTCCCAGGAACCCCCTCAGTGTCCGCTGGCGTCCGCTGGCGTCCGCTGGCGTCCGCTGGCGTCCTCAGATTCAGCTCAGAGACGTTTGCAGACGAAGCCCTGCTCTCTTATAGAACTGCTGACGTCAGCAGCAGCTCATTAGCATACTGTGGACGACCTTTGAGGCCGAGCGCGGACACAACTCCCGCCGGCGACTGAGGCCTCAGCAGCAGCTGCTCGTTGACTCTGTTGACAGATTGTCCCTAAAGCTCAGACTTTAAACTCACTTACGCTCTCAGGACACCAGCTGCGGCTTTGTCTGTTTGTTTGTGGACAAATGAGCAGAGAGTGTGTAACAACTGACGCAGCAAAAAAACACAATCATCAGTAAGAAAAACAATGTCAGATTGTAGATTTGATGTTCCTGTGGGTTCAACTCATATTTTACTTTAAATTTATTTTTTAATGTTTATTGATAAGATTTTTTTTGTTCGAAATAAATGTTTCAAACTGTAAGTGTGTTTGTTACAGATGTGGTGGACAAATGTCTCCTTTGTGACCACTGGTCTGTCTGTCCTGGGAGAAAGACACGTCCTTTGTGGGACCTGATGCTTAGGACAGAGAATGGGGATGGACAGGACAAAGGGTGTAAGGACAGAGGACATAAGGACAGAGGGTGTAAGGACAGAGGACATAAGGACAGAGGGTGTAAGGACAGAGGACATAAGGACAGAGGGTGTAAGGACAGAGGGTGTAAGGACAGAGGGAGGGAAAGGACTGAGGGTATAAGGACAGAGGGTGTGAGGACAGAGGGTGTGAGGACAGAGGGGGTAAGGACAGAGGGTGTGAGGACAGAGGATAGAGGATATAAGGACAGAGGATATAAGGACAGAGGTTGTGAGGACAGAGGGTCTAAGGACAGAGGGTCTAAGGACAGAGGGTGTAAGGACAGAGGGTCTAAGGACAGAGGGTGTGAGGACAGAGGGCATAAGGACAGAGGGTGTAAGGACAGAGGGTGTAAGGACAGAGGGTGTAAGGACAGAGGGTGTAAGGACAGAGGGTGTAAGGACAGAGGGTGTAAGGACAGAGGGTGTAAGGACAGAGGGTGTAAGGACAGAGGGTGTGAGGACAGAGGGTGTAAGGACAGAGGGTGTAAAGGACAGAGGGTATAAGGACAGAGGGTGTGAGGACAGAGGGTGTGAGGACAGAGGGTGTAAGGACAGAGGGTGTAAGGACAGAGGGGCTAAGGACAGAGGGTGTAAGGACAGAGGACATAGGGACAGAGGATATAGGACAGAGGATAGAGGATATAAGGACAGAGGTTGTGAGGACAGAGGGTATAAGGACAGAGGTTGTGAGGACAGAGGGTGTGAGGACAGAGGACGTAAGGACAGAGGGTGTGAGGACAGAGGGTGTGAGGACAGAGGGTATAAGGACAGAGGGTATAAGGACAGAGGGTGTGAGGACAGAGGACGTAAGGACAGAGGGTGTGAGGACAGAGGGTGTGAGGACAGAGGGTGTGAGGACAGAGGGTGTAAGGACAGAGGGTGTGAGGACAGAGGGTCTAAGGACAGAGGGTGTAAGGACAGAGGGTGTAAGGACAGAGGGTGTAAGGACAGAGGGTGTAAGGACAGAGGGTGTAAGGACAGAGGGTGTAAGGACAGAGGGTGTAAGGACAGAGGGTGTAAGGACAGAGGGTGTAAGGACAGAGGGTGTAAGGACAGAGGGTGTGAGGACAGAGGGCCATTGTAATGTTGTGTAAATAAAGTTGGATTGAATGAGTCCAGACTTTGAACAGATCAACTCATCTGTTTATTTCAAGAACTTTTTCTTTATGTCGTTGCAAATGTTTCACAGGCGGATTTGAACAAAAGATCTGTACAGTTTCACACGAGGGAACAAAACCAGATCAGAGATCTAAACACAGGTCAGACGATCTGAAGGCAGCAGAACACGGTTTGTCTACAGGAAGAACGATGTGCTGAAGGATGGCGAGCAGACGGGTGTGTGTGTGAACTTTGACCTAAACTACAGATGTGAGCGCCGTCCGCAGCGAGAGCAACGGAAGGCCGTGGTCTGACAGGACTCAGACAGAGGACGAGTGCAGGTGACAAGGAGTTTGTCAGGACCCACACCTGGTGATGCAGTTAAAAAAAAAAAACGCGTACGTTCGTACATTCATTTACGGAACCAAGAACTGAGTCGTCTGAAAACGCAGCAAAGCATAAAAACAATCCGACGACTCGTCAACAATCAACTAAAAGACAGAATATAGGAAAACAACCTTTTTCTCCAATCAACTCAACTCGTGGTTTGACTCCGCCCACATTGTGGTCACATGACTGAACAGTCAGTATTGGTTTGTGACGTCAGAATCAGGATGGTACAAGTGCACTTGAACCTGCCAGGAACCTTCAGCGCGGCACACACCTGCTGCAGCTAGCATGCAAGCTAATTTGCTGGAAAATTGTGTGTCACAAAAAAAAAAAGATTTTATTTCTGATTTTATTTGTGAAGCGGTGTTCAAAAATTGTATGTACAAAATACTATTACTGACTGGAGAAGCTGCGGGTGCGTGACGGCGAGCGGCGAGTACTGTGTGTGCATCTGCTTCTCTTCAGAGTCCAACAGGAAGGTCTCTGCAGTGAGCATAAGGCCTGAAAACCACCACTGGTCTCTGTCCCCACATCTGCGCTATTTACAGGCGAAGGACGTCCTCGTCTCAGCAGGTCCACAAAGTGAAAGCACGTTGAACACAAAGCTTGGTCCTGGAGCTTCATGCACAGTTTGGACCCTCACGGATCTTCAAACACTGATCCGGCCGTTAGAAATTATTATTATTATTAATATAAATATAATTCTAATTTTTTTCTACTAATTTACTTTTTAAACAACAAATTATTTTCACTGCGACTTTCAAGAACCCATGACAACCCATGAGGGCCCTCCAGGACCCCTGAGGAACCCTAAGGAACCCTGAGGGACCCTGAAGACATGTGAGGACCCATGAGGTCCCTGAGGAACCCCGAGGACCTCTGAAGACCTCTGAGGGGCTCTGATGACCCCCATTTAAGAACTTCTGATGATTGTGAATTTTGGAATATTGTTGAATAACTGTGGTGGTTTGATGGTCCGTCCATCAAACCTGAGGATTGTCGACTGAAGGTTCAACGTGGTCTCATCTCATCACCGAGCTGCTCTTTGTTTAAAAGAAGCATAAAAAGCACTCAGTGAAGAATTAACTTAAAATATGGAACAGGACGCTCTGTCTCAGTGTTTCTTTCATGGGCTGATTTCCATCACCGGACCAGCCTAATGACATCTCATCCCAAACTGTCTCTTGGACAGACATGTGTCCTTCAGCTGGGGGACGACAGAGACGTGGAGGTTGTGACTCAGTCCAGAAACCAGCAATCAGTCTGGTTACATTCAGACGTTCAGAAGCAAAGAGCGTGCAGAGGAAAGCTGCTCCAAGATCCCTGCACACTGAAGACAGAGGGACGATGCTGAGGGAGGTGAAGCCTAAAAGCCGGCGCCGCCGTTCTGGACCGGCTCCGTCCTGGACCGCAGACGTGTCCATTAGCTGTGAGAGGAGACGTCGGAGGAGCTGCTGCTGTTGCTGTTGGTGGTCTGAGCTCGCTTGATGTACAGGTTCAGTAACTTCATCTGCAAACAGGAGAAGACACACTTTAATTTGTGTTGACTGTCCCTTCTGTTTATTGTCCTTCCTGTTGGTTTTTAAATAGATTTCAGCTTAGACTTCAGCTTATGTAACTGAAGGACTCACTGTGGACAAGTAGGACCAGTAGGACGACAGCTGAGAAATAACCTGAGAACCTGATAAGGCTGGCCGTCTGCTCCAGAAGGTAAACGTGTGTGTGTGTGTGTGGGTCGAGTCAGTACCTTGCTGCCCGTGAGCTGAGCCAGGTGTGGTTTGAGCTCCTCGCCAATCACAGAGTAGATCGCCACCAGACAAAACACGCTGGCCTTACGAACGCTGCTCTCAGTGTTGTCATATCCCTACACACACACACACACACGCGCGCGCACACGCGCACACACACACACACACACACACACACACACACACACACACGGTCGGCAGGAACATGGGAATCAAACAGAGGACAAAGTACACGCAAACATTTCTAGGGACAAATACGGCAAATAATTGCCACGTGTCCAAATATACACATTGTCCAAAGGTGACAGAAGGATGAGGACAGAGGAGTGAGGACAGAGGGAGGACAGGCTGAGGACAGTGTCCTGGCAGACCTGCAGGAGTCCAGGGATGATGTCCACCAGCAGCTGCAGCAGAGAGTCCTTGGCGATGCGTTCAATGACTTTGGTCTGCATCTTGATGGCAGCGAGGTTGATGGGGTAATCAGCTGTTTGCACGATGGGACACAGGACCTTGATGCACTGCTCCGGGTGGATGGAACCGGCCAGAGTGGACGCTGCCTCCTCGGCGGCACGCACAACCTGCACGCGCACACACACACACAGGCACACAAGGATGAACAAATGAAAGCATTGGAAATGCAGCGTGGGATTCCAGCTCCTGCGTTGCGTCGTTACCTCCTTGTGAGAGTCCTTGTGCGCCTCCAGCGTCTTCATGATGGTGAGCTCAGCGTAGTTCTTGAAACGACCCGGCTGGTTCCTCAGGATTTCCTTCAGCACGCGCAGTGCCAGAGCTCGGATGGTGTGCTGGAGAAAATGGGACACACAAGTGTCACACTACTGCACATGTACACACACTTGACTGCAGACAACAGAGTCAGTGTGTGCGTGCGTGTGACATTCTTCTTCTGCAGGTGTTGACAAATTCATCTTCATTTGCATGTTTTTCTAATTTGCAGTGTGTATCGCTCATGTTGTGTAGATTCTACTGCTCCCATCACACACACACACTACTTCTAAATATTAGAAAATACAAAAAAGTACATAAATAAAAAATATATACATACTACTAAGAGACAAACAAAAAGTAATAAAAAGTTAGACATAGTTATATAAAACATATACAACGTAATAAACACATGCACAAAACAAAAAACAAACGCATACAGAGTAATACAACACAATTAGGTAATAAACGTGAACACAAACACAACCAGACAGTCATAAACAGACATATCTACACAGAACACACACACACACAAAGATGACGTACGTCCTTGTCACTCAGTGTCTCCAGCAGCAGCAGCAGGATGGTTTTGAAGTGCTCGTCCCAAACAGCCACACTGTCCTCACGTGTGATCTTCAAGAGCTCCACCAAGGCGCCTTTACGCTCCTCGGAGCGCTCGTTGTGATTGGACAGCTCCTTCAGCAGGTCGGCTACCATATCAGAGTGGTCCTGTCCGACTGCTTGGAGAGAGAGAGCGAGAGAGAGACAAACACACACAGCTGCTGTCAGACACTGATCAATCAATGCATCAGTACGTTCTGGGTCATTCTGAGAACAACCACCTACTCCCTGTACACCATCATGCTGGTGGTGTGTGAGTTCAGTCGTCTACATGTTCACATGTAGAAACAGAAAATTGGAATTGATCACAGCGATCGTCGACCAAACATTCACACAGGGGACAGACAGGAACACAGGAACACAGGTGGAAGACAGTGGCGAGAGGTGAGTGAGCGATGCAAAACACAGACAGAAAGTGAGTGTGATTAAGACACAGTAATCAAATTATCAAATCTGTCAGACGGCGTTTTGTGGCCAATGAGGAACGTTCCGAATTCTACATTTCTGCAAAAGGGAGGGGGAAAAAAACATGCCGTTCTGTAGAACTGAAGTTCCTCTGCTCAGAAAGTGCCTGTTAGCAGTTAACAGCTGTAAGCACAGTTAGCATCAGTTAACAGCTGTTAGCACAGTTAGCAGCTATTAGCACAGTTAGCATCAGTTAACAGCTGTTAGCACAGTTAGCAGCTGTTAGTACAGTTATCATCAGTTAACAGTTGTTAGCACAACTGTTAGCACAACTGTTAGCACAGTTAACAGCTGTTAGCACAACTGTTAGCACAGTTAGCATCAGTTAACAGCTGTTAGCAGCAATCAACAGCAGTTAGCATTGTCAGCAACTGTTAGCACAGTTAGCATCAGTTCAGAGCTCATATCACTGTCAGCAACTGTTAGCGCAGTTAGCATCAGTTAAGAGCTGTTAGCAGCTGGTAGCAGCTTTTAGCAGCAGTTGGCAGCTGTTAGCAACAGTTAGCAAACGGTCCGGCAGGGGGCGGAATCTTTACCAGGAGCAAAGACTTTAGGAAGCGTCATCTTGTTTTCACCACTTTCCTGACGTCGGCCTGGAGAGGAGAGGAGAGGGGTGGAGTAGGGGACGGAGGAGGGACGGAGGAGAGATGGAGGCGGAGGGAGGGAAGTAACAAACATAGGTGAGACATGACAATGAGCTGGTGACAGGTGAAGCTTGAGCAGGTTGACAGCTGCAGGGACGTGGGGCTGATCGCAGAGAAGAGACGTGTTCAGAACCCTCTGATGATGGAGGGGACCCGATTCTGATGAGTCATGTTAAACATGTGGGGCAGTGATGCTGCAGAACCAGAACTGCAGAACTTACTCACTTATATTTACTGAGCAGCAGTGGAGTACCATGGAATAGACACATACCACTGACCACAGTTTGCAGAGAATCAACGGCACTCACAGTCACGAAACTGCTCCACGTCGTCGTCAAACACCGCTTCCTTCAGGGCGCTCTTGTCGTAGGTGCAGATGGTTTCTCCGTAGCCGTAAGGAGCAAACTCACGAGTGCGCGGCCCGGAGAAGGAGCGCGGTGACGGCGTGTTGAGCAGAGAGGTCTTGTTGTCTAAGGCGGTGCGACCACCTTCCACCATGTCCAGGCCCAGTCGGGCATCAGAACCCGGAGTGGACACTCCCTCTCTGCCGGCCTGTTGGACGACCAAGGGACACGTAAGGTACGTTTTAAGCCTCCACGGCTTCTGCACTGGAACGTTGGACTGCAGTTCGCAAACATTCCGACTCACCGCATCATCCCGTTTGGCGTCCCGCCGGATGGACTCATTCAGGTCCTCCTGGCTGCGGAAGCTGAAGCTCTGGATGGCCTCGGTGACGCCGCGCAGAGAGCTGTAGATGTCCTCAGAGTTCATGTTCTCAGTGTCATACTCCATCATGCTGCCGGATGCACAAACACAGACAGAGACAAAGTTATCACAATTTGACAAAGACAAGCAGCGAGAGAATTTGTTGTGCCATGCAAAGTGTTTCACAGACATCTGTAGAAAATGGAGGATTTGTGACCAGACTAGTTCACAGAAAGTTGACACTGTGTGTGTGTTTCTTTCACTCACAACCACA
Source organism: Aeoliscus strigatus (assembly GCA_901007665.1). Classification (NCBI taxonomy): domain Eukaryota; kingdom Metazoa; phylum Chordata; class Actinopteri; order Syngnathiformes; family Centriscidae; genus Aeoliscus; species Aeoliscus strigatus. The sequence continues at coordinate 23,890 of CAAKHB010007203.1, read as the reverse complement.
TGCCTGTAGCAACGTTACTGTCTCATTCAGGCAGGACGGAGTTACAAATAAACTACTGACAGATTAGAAACAGGACATTAGGCAAAGGACGAGGTTGTGGCTTGAACTGAAGCTTTTCCATGACACAGTTGCAGCTCGACTTGGCTCGGTTTGGTACCAGACTGTGACAAAGTGGGTGGGGAGCAGTCACCACCTCAGTCACCACTTCATTTGACCAGTTTGGTTCATTTATTATTTTCTTGACTCACCATACCCAGCTGGCATCCCAGGGACAAAGGAAGAACTGGACTCCCTCCTTCGAACCCAGTGACATGGTTTGTGACGTCACTGACTTTAGGAGTTACAGAAGTTAAATATTCCGTAAATGTTAATTTTAGGATGAATGTGGTGACTGTGAGTTCATGGTTAGATCTGACCTTTAACCTTTGTGCAGGGTGGGCAGCTTAAAATGGAGGCGACAGTGACTTCTATGTTTCATTTCATTACCGACAAGGCAAGAGAAGATATACGATACTATCACAGAGACGAAACTCACTTGGCGCGCTGTGTCTCACCAAACACACAAACATCCGGACTTCACTGACGGACCAAGCACATGAGCAATGTTACAGGCCGTCAGTCTTTCGTCCCCTGTTAGTATCGACTCAAAAAGAGCAGCGGGTGTTGTAGGGGTGAAGGCGTATGGAAACAGGCCGGACATATTAAGTGAGAGCAGGTTCTGAATGTACCAAATGGAAATCTGAGTCGGGTCGTGCTGGAACTGTGCAGTGTAAAAGGGGCTGATGTCCTTTGAGGCTCAGTACCTGGGTGAATATGCTCTGCGCAGGACCCTTATCGAGGGGGCAGCAGGGGGCTGAGGAGGAGAGGGGGCAGGGGGGTGCTTTAACAGCCCGTCGACACCCCAACCCCATAACCGACTGTTGCCACAGCACGGCCGGAGGGAAGGATGGACAGACCGCAGTGAGAGAAGGAGTGGAGTGATGGAACAGAACGGGCAGAAGACCGCGGGATAAAGAGAAAAAAAGACAGACAGACAGACAGACACGAGTGTGCAGAGAGAGAGAGAGAAAAGAGAGAAAGAAACTCTTCTGAGCGTCACGTGTTCACGTGGAGGAGAGAGCATCAGCACAAACCCACAAAGTCGACAGGGTCAGTCACACACATCATGCACAAGCTGTGTGGATAAACCGTGGACAGTGTTTCACTCCTGATACGCTCACAACTACTCACTACTCAGCATGTCAAGAATCCAGACCAGAGATTGCAGGAGGAACTGACCAGTTACAGACAAAGTGTCAGCGGTCTGAACAGTCCCGCTGCACCTCGGCACCAGTCGTACAAAGTGGAAAATTGTGTAGCTCCATTCCAGTTCACAACAACATTCACATTGTAGAGTGTTTGAGTGAGCGTCGACTCGACGTTGGCTCGTCGCTACAGTCACACACCTCTGTGTGTCACAACCTGTGTGAGTGAGGGGGACATCTGGTTACCTAGGTGACAGTCCTCCATGGGAACAGTTGGTGGGAGAGGTGAGCGGGCTGGTTCTGCTGGGGGTGTGGCGGGGTGGCGTTCGGCCGATGGTGTTGCTCGGAGACCCCTGTGAAGCAATGATACAGGTAAGATGAAATAACATAAAGTACGATAAGATGGCACAGAAGTGAATGAATATTGTACACGATTGCATTATTTAAATACAGGACTTATTGGTGGTAAATTGACCTGGATTATTGTACATACATGACATTGACATTTCTGATACCTTAAAAATTGCAAAAAATGAAATAAAATAATCAGTGCTATAAAAAATTACAATTGCCAGAATAACATTTAATTTAAAAAATTTAAATTTAAAAAATAGAACTGTTACAAAACAAACTTAAACAAATCTAATTCAAATTGCAACTCCAAAAATCAAATAAATGAAGATGTGTGTGCTCAGCCTGTGGTGGAACTCACCACGCTGCTGCTGGTGTTACTGGAGTTCTTCAGGTGGTTGTGCAGCAGTTTGGTGGCTCCGTCCTGGAAGGTCTTGGGCAGAGCGCCCAGCAGCATGGTGAACTCCGGGGTGTTGAGCTCGAACAAGGCGATCAGCACCACCTGTGCCGCCTGCAGGTTTGAAAGTTTCTCACAGTGACTGAACAGAAGTTACTGCAGAAACCAGGAGCCAAGAGAAGCTGCAGCGATGCAGAGTTAATACTCATAGAGGGTCCGACGAGTTCAGGGTTGAAGAATAATGTTCTAAAAAGTGAGTATTCAAAGGTGCATTTGGAGAAACGCAGCATCAAGACTCATTCTTACTGCTGCAACATGCACAGGAAAGGAAGTCAAACAAGTCGTCTGCTGAGATCACCGACGTGGAAGTTTAGTTCGTCACAACACACACCACACTTTTCCAAACACGTCTGAAAGAACCACTGAGAATAAACCATTGATGAATGAATGAATCCGTTCACACACGTAGTTCGGATTAGCAGCACTTCACTCCATAAATACTCAAATACTGCAGTACGCTGTGTTAACATGCAGGTGGATGAGAGGTTGTTAGCTCAGTCGTCAAACAGCAGCATTCTCATCGAGGAATAAAACTGATCTGCAGTCAGTTTGTACAGAGCAACAAGACTTTCTGCCAATTGATGAAGTATTTTCCATGATGCAAAGAGACGTTGGGTGAACAGTTGTGCAGATTGTTGTTGCAGTTGTAGTTGCAGCGGAAGCGTAGATGGTAGAATGAGTTGTGCAGGTGGTTAGGCACCGGCCAGGCGGGGTCATTAGGTCAAACCGTGCTCTGATTGGCTATCGGCGCGGGCTCTACCTGCTTACACCTTTCTTCCTGGTTGCCCTCGGTGGACAGTAACACTGCAGAGCCACACCTGCCTGCTAGCTCCTCGCTCACCCAGTTATGAAGGGTCTGGGGCAGAGTGGCAGGAAACGGTCAGAAGTTTGGTCAAAGGTGGCATCAAGAACATTCGGTCGATCACCGGCGAATCTGCTCAGTGTTTACAGCTCAGACACTTAGTGTCTGCAACCTGAATAAATGACTGTAATTCTTCTATAAATCATGCACTTGTGGAAACTTGCATGTATATATTGTATATTACACTTTTTATACTTTTACTTCTATTAATTTTGTTTTTTGTATTTTTTGTTACATTACAGTAATTTTAAGCATGCTCTGGCATTTTCTCTTGAGGCTGATGATTAATATTATTATAATTACTATTATAATTATCATTCCCATCATCACAACTATTTTCATATATTGAAAATAAAAAGTGGCATAACAATTTCCATCTGGAAATTAAATCTAACCAGTATTTTTCACTTTATCCTCCTGTTTGTTTTGTCTTGTCTTTCAGCTGTGTTCTTGCCAAAGGAGAAATGAACTTGCATTAGGTTTCTGGATGCAGAACTCTGTGCTCGCTGACAAACTCTCTGTCTTTGTCGACTGCACACACTCCTGCCTGGAACACTGCCCCTGTTCCGGGAAGCTGGTTCAGTGAAAATCCTTAGGTTGTAAAATTTGAAATGAGGAAAAATCTACAGAATTCCCGTCATTTCAAGTGGGACTGATATTCTGAAATCAGACATCTGTATATTTTTTCCTCATGTCAGTTTTTTAACTAACTGAATAAACCTGCCCATGGTGATAATTTCTTTGGGAATAGAGGACGTCCACGCCGAGACGACCTATTGGCAATGTTCATAGCTGCTGAGAGACAACAAATGCTGCATCCTCACCAGACGATGGGACGCTTTTCACATCGTGAGCCAAAGTATGAAATGACTCCAAACCTGAGAGAAACACGTCCACTACACAATAAATGATCAGTTCCTGTTTAGAGACTGATAAATGAGGAACTGAAAATGAAGTGAAATGCGTGTGGATGAAGAAGCTGTAACTGTTGTGCAGCTCGTTTCAGCACCGACAGCGGACTCACCTTTCTCACGTCAGAGCTTTTGGGTTCGGTGGTCCAGGTGATGATGCGTGACACGGCCAGACGCGTCTCACTGGAGTTCACAAAGTCGGTCGGGTCCATCTGTCGAGCCAACGAGTCGATGTATTTCAAAATCGCCACCTTCACCTACAAGAGAAGAAGTCAGTCTCTGGTCGACGTGGAACATCACGGATGATGTTCCATCAGATGTTCAGATGTTCCTGCTTTACCTTCAGGTTGGGTGTCTGAGTCTGATCCACAATAAACCTCATCAGGATGTTGAACTGATGGTCGAATGGAAACGACTCCCTAAAGAAGACAACGTTTTTTATTATTCAAATTATTAACACCGTTGAACAACCAGTCGGCTGACTGGCTCACCTCATGCCATGAGAGTATTGGAGTTCAGACCCCAGTCTAGCTTCAGTTATACTGCTCATTTTGTTTTAGGTGTCACATGTGTCTTTCTACAGTTTTTTACTAAGGTACGTGCTGCTACTTCATTCTTGTCGTTGCTGCAGTAGCACCAGGGGATTATCCATGTATGTATGAAATCATACATGATGTTGTTGTTGTTTCTAACCACAACGTTTTTCTGACACGTGTGCATCTGTTGATGTTTCAGTTTTGTGCAGGAACAAATGAACAGTACAACTGTATCTGTGAGGTTGTTGTGCTCTCTGGAAAAATGAAGACCCAGTAATCTTCGCTATCTCATCGCTTGTGTTTCACACCTTGTGACATCAAGGGCCTTCTGGACTTTGGCCTGGACGGAGCCGAGCAGGTCGGCACCCATCTTCTTCAGCAGCTGTGTGAGCAGGACGAACAGCCAGTCCTGCAGGTCCTCCCTGTGAACGGTGATGAAGTCCACCAGCGTCTCCAGGAACATGCTGAACACCTGAGAACATAGACAGTTCCCACGGGTTTATAAAGCAGCAGTCAAATACGGGTAAACGCGGGTGAGACGGAGTTGGAGACACACTTACTCTCTGGTGTTAAATCCACAGCAAGGCAGACATGCAACAAGAGACGTTGAGTTAGTGTCACAACTGAATTATTCACCATTAATTAAGTATTATTACATTAGACACGTGCTGGGGTGGTGTTAGTCCACTTCTTTGTTACCTTGCTGTGAGGATCCGCAAACATTCTGGTGAAAATCTCACAAAGTCTCTTGAGCTCCACTCGGCTGCAGGGACAAAATACCGGATTAGTATTAGCCATGTTGAACACATAAGAGTCAGAGACAACAGCATGTTTGTATGTTCCTTCACTCAGGATCTCACTGAGGATCTTGTTTCACTATGAAAGAGCTTTGTAAACGGTCCAGGGAATCAGACATTCTCTGACGTTGGTGACAGACTACAAGATTTCGTTCCTGGTTTTACCCACGAGTCACAGTTGTTTAGACTTGGTGAGTCATCACAGAAATCTGTTAGTAGTGTGTGAGTCAATCAAACACGTCTGTTTTCGGTCGACGCAGCCGGCTCGTGAACACTGATCACCGACCAGACTGCAAACACATGCTGCCAAAAGCTAAAGAAGAAGAGGAGGTGGGACACAGGAAGTACCATCATAGGACGACAGGAAGTAGAGGGAATATGAAAAACAATGGATGGCGAAAGAGGAAGAGGAAACTGGACGTCATTAATGTAGAGTCACCCTGCGGACATCGACTCCTCCTCCGACGACAAACCGCTGCACAAACAACAGCAGCAGTTTGTCAGCCACGTTTGCGTCCCCTTCAAACTGTCGCTCTCGGACAGTGTGGTCAAACCAACTGAACACGACTGAACGCATCAATCATGTCATAGTCGCCATCACTCAATCTGCTGAAACCAGTCGGTCGGTGTGAAGTCTTTTCAACATTGACTGTGAAAGTTGCGCGTCTCCAGCTTCACTGATCAGATTCTGAGTGCAGATGCTCCAGCAGGACTGATCCTTCTCTCTCACCTTAATATCCTTTGGCTCTTGAGGAGGTTCTGCAGCCCCAGAAGACCCTCCTTCCTCTCAGACCAGTTGGAGCTGGCGCAGTGGTTCAGGACCTCGGCCACGTCCTCGGTCTGGCGCAGATAGTGGGGGATGCCACCGTTTCTCGAGCCGTATGAGCGCTCCGAGCAGGCGCTGGACGCGTCGCTGTTAGCATCATCGTCAGAGTACATCCCCGGTGATTCATACCTCCGCCTCAAAGGCTTCCTCTGCAGGACAGACAGCGACCAGGAGAGACGTTAGTCCCAGCAGCCTGTGAAGAGGGATGTCTGTGTGCATCGAGGACTCATGCTCATGGTCCATTCTAAGGCTACATGCAGTAATTCACATTCTGTTATGAGGAATGATCTGCAAGCAAACAGTGTTTTGGTCCTGATGACAACAGCAGCCAGTCAAGCAGTGCGGCAGGGAGCAGAGGTCTGCTGACGGGTAATGTTCCATTACAACCCGAACAGACTCTTTGCTGGTGGAGCATTCCATGGACATAAACACTCATGATGAAATAAACAATGTTGGTGGTGACAAGAAGCCAAGCTGATAGCTGGGAGCATGGAGACACAGTGACGGCAACAGTGAAAGGACCAACTACCTTATTTCTGGAGTCTCCTAACAGCTGAAATGGTAAGAAGACGAACCGAGAGGAAAAGAGGAGAGAAGGAAGGTTTAAGGAAGTAAAAAACAAAACTAATAATAATCACAATGACAACATCTCAGTCGGGACTGCGTGCAACGCTGCTACAGTTGTAGGGAAACACTGGTAGTGATGCATCAGATCAGAATCAGAAACATTTGTCACAGCAGCTGAGACCAAGAATAGAAATATAAATAAAATACAGCAATTAGAAAAAGGTAAAAAAAAAAATACAAGTAGCTAAAACTGTACAACTCTATAGTAATAAAAGTATTAAAATGAAATTGAATGGTGTGGATATCTAGATCATATGATCACTGTGTAATAATGATCCAGGAAAGAAGGGGAGCAGAACATTCTCCTGCTTTCATCTCAGTAGATCAGATGATTACCGGTTACACCAGGACGCCCGTCTCTGTGACTGAGGTCCACACACAGCGACTCACCAGAGCGTCGGCGACGGCAGCCTCCACCTCTGTGCCCGTGTTCAGGACCCTCATAGCATTGACTGACGCAGAGATTCGGGCCTGGTGAATCAAACCGTAGCGATCTGTGCAGGAGGTGGAGAAGGAGGGAGAGAAGGCAGAGGGTGAGAGAAGCTCTGTGACACGAGCGGACGCTGTCACTTACCTGCTCCTTTTTGTCATAGCAGATAGAGATATACTGAGGACTAAAGGACTGAAGTCGCCACCACCCAAAGCAACATAAGGAGACGCACCAAATAAAAACCCACAAACTGGATGGGGAGCTCTCATGCAAAATGAAATGATGGACATTGATCTGTGGAATATAGATCAGCAGCACCACACCGAAGAGGAAGAACTGATGACTGGACAAACTGAAGGACGTGAAAAACCAGATAAGAAGCATCTAATCAAATGAAAATCTACTGAACTACTTGAGACACAAGTTGAAATCCAACCACAACTGAAACAGCTGGAGCGGGTCGGCTGTCAAACTCCGACAGACTGAATGAAAACAAGTCACAAACTGGGACAAGCAGATGAGAACAAAAGGATTCTCTTCATGAACTCGGCACACGCTCGCGTTCACTAAGGTACTATGTGAACAAAGGCTGGAAAGAACCGCATGCAGGCTGATTC
>CAAKHB010007203.1:0-15803 GCA_901007665.1 Aeoliscus strigatus | reverse complement strand
GGAAGAAGAAGAGGTAGGGGAGAGTGTGTGAAGAAAGCAGGTGGACAGAAATTAAAAGATATGGTCAAAGACAGAGAGAGAGAGGGACAGACTGATAGATAGACAGACAGATAGATATTAGGATGAAGAAGAGGGAGGAGAAATGTTTGTGATGAGGGGGAGGTGCTGGTGTAGAAAGCAGGAGAGAGAAATGGAAAGGAAAAAAAAAAAATATATATATATATATATATATATATAGAGAGAGAGAGAGAGAGAGAGAGAGAGAGCTGTATGATAGCTGTATGAGCTAATGATCAATCAACATCTTCTGTGGGACATCCTGATGTCCTGTTTTCCCAACACACACTGGTTCTGGTTGCTGGTTGCCATGGAGACAGGCTGCAGTGACTGACACAGAGTTTACTGATGCTTTTTCTCACACCCCATGTACAGTTAGTCACAGTTTATTCAGAAACAACCTACAGAAGCAGTGAGTCAGAACCAGAAGCAGAACCAGAGCATGCACACAGAGAAGCCTGCACAGGTCGATGGACAGAGGTTTCTAAGAGAGACCGTCCAGCTGGGACACTGTGGGCGGTACTCACCCAGAGGTGTAAAGCCCCGAGCGGGGCTGGTGTCACGGCTGCTTTCACGACTGGTGTCGCGACTACAACCCTGACTCATGCTGGGCCGGGGAATGCGGCTCCGGGCTAGCGTGCGGTAGGGAAGAGCAGCAGGGAGAAGAGCTTTACCACACAGGCTGGCTGTCAGGACAACAAGTTAGGTGGGAATGTCAGTGAGCATTCATGATGGAGAGGAGGGGGTGGGATATAACAGGTAGAAGTGGACCAAGAGAAAGATTTTAAGGTGGCAGTCAGACGGGCACATCGAATGAGGTTCTGTGAGTGAAAGCAGACAGAGGGTGAAGGGTTAAGTCGAAACTGTTCCCAAACCTGGTGACTCAGGAGATCTACGACTCTGTGAGGCTCAATAATCAACCGAGTTTCCAATTGTTCTTCTTCAACCACAACAGCACTGAACACGACTGATGACATCAGCAAACACACACATTCTGGGTCATCAGCTGGAAGTCTTCTACATGTCAGTCATGTGACAATCAATGAGGTAAGGAACTGGTCGATGGAACAGTAGATGACGTTCTCTGTCTCTGAAGAGCTGCAATCAGCCGCAGGACTTTATGACGGCAGGAAGTTAAGATAGGAATGTTCACTTTAACTTGTTTTTCACACAACTCTATCACTTATCATATGAGTGTGTGTGTGTGTGCTTCATATATAGAAAACATTGAGGAACAAAGATCACAACAGCTTTCTCTGGCCCAATAAAAACACGCACGCAGGCACGCAGGCACACACCCGCACGCACGCGCACACACACACACACATGTCTGAGCTCAACTAATGCGACAGCTGTGTGACAGCTGGGATATAAATCCACAGTTACCTTTGGGGCTTTTCCACCAAACGGTTCCAGAACTCTACTGGACTCGGCACGGCTCTACCAAGCTTTTTTGCGTTTCCACTGGCGATCGTACATGAACTGGTACTGAATGATTCTGTTAACAAATCTTTTGAACAAACCGTTTTACTGATTGGATTCTAATGATTCGGTTCACCTAAAATTACTGTTTTGCCCATCACTAACCAGGTTCCAAGCGAGCTGAGGTGGTACTAAATTTGTGACGTCACAGAGGGCCGTCCCCTGGTTGGTACATAGAGACAAGAGGGTCATCCCAAGCTGAGTTTAACGGCACTGTTACCAGCGATAGCGATTCAGTTCTTTATTCCTCGTCGCGTTCTCACTGAACATGTCTGGTGTACAGAAAACACCCACTGCGTCCGTTAATGATGCACAGTGATTTCTGGTTGGTTAGAACTGTTGGTATAAGAGCTGGATGGAGCCAAAGGGAGAAACCACAGCCGAGTGGAAGTCTGTGTTGGCGATCGTGTCCTGCTCCGACTCCTTTCTCTATCTATCACCAAATTAGAAAAAAAAAGTTGCGTTTTCACCATCTCTTCCATGTTCTGCATTGTGTATGTGTTTGTGTCACAGTAAAAAACACTGTTGGGGCAGTTGCATGCAGCCGGAGCTGTGACCTCAGAACCCACATTGAAGAGAAACTGAATGGTAATGAAAAAGACCTGAATGGAGTCAAACCGAGTAGAGCTGAGGTGAGCTGAGGCGAGCTGGAAAAGCTGTGCACGCACGCAAGCGCACACGCACACACACAACACACACAACTTTGCTGATGAACTGGTGAACTGAACAATGTGATGCTTATTGCTACCAACAGCTGAAGGTTTGCACAGTTGCAACAGTGCATGAGCGCAACCTGTGTGAACAGTGTGTGTGTGTGTGTGTGCTGAGCTTACCAAGGCCCATGCGGCTGGGGCTGGTCTCGCGGCTGCAGCCCTGGCTGCGAGGGATGCGGCTGCGTTTGTCAGCAGGTGTGGTGGAGGCAGACACGGTGGCTCGAGGGATTCGTCCGTAGCTGCTGTGGCCGAGCAGTTTGCCGGGGGAGCTGGAGCGACTGCCGGCTGTTTGGACAGAGAAGAATGCTCCTGTAGATTAATTCAAACAAGATACATACTGCACATCATCTCTCCAACAATATCCCGCTTCCATCTACCTGATCTCAAAGATGGCTCATTTACATCATCCTGTTCCGTGAAGGCACATACATGTTCCAGTTTGGTGTCTGACATGGCCTTTTCCAGTGTGACACAGAACTTTCAGCACACGTGCACTAATTTATTCATCATTGTTTAAGTTGTTCATATTTTTTGTGTTAGAGTAAATAAGACAGGGGTTCCCAATACCCACGACCCTTGGTAATAATAATATAACATAAAATAAGTAAATAAGTAAAACTACATATAAATATAAATACATATACATGTAATATATGTGCCGTTTGTATTGCATACACATTTTAAGCAAACAATTAAAAAGGCTTTTGACTTGTTTTCTTACAATCTATCATCAATACTTGACGTGTGTATCTTAACATAATGTGTGTGGTGTTTTACTCCATCCGCACTGAATGTCCACTTGGTCTGTTAGCATGATTATTGTTTTAAAATAAATAAATAAATGGACATGAAAGAAAAAATATATCATTCAAAACTATTTAAATATAAATACTTGTAAATGGTGTTTTATCAACATAGAAATGGGGGAAAACAGACACGAAGTGACATCAGAACCTCTAACTGGTCAGATGCAGATGTTCACATACAAGAGGCGAGTGGGTGAGGGGTGCTCCAGAGGCACCAGCAGAAACACATGACACCAACACCAGGTCATAACATCTGAAGACAGAAACATGCAGCAAAGTGGAATAATGGAGGAGAAAATGTGAAAGAATGAGGCAGCGTGCAGAGGTGTGTGTGTGTGTGTGTTGACACATCTGGCTTGTGATTGGATGACACTGAGGCCTTACCACTGATGGGATTGGCTGATCTGGATCCTGGGTGATGGAGCAGGACAGGTGCAAATTGAGAACGGTCAGAATGAGACAGAGGGGTTATGTTTTATTGGCTGAGCCGCATGCAGTCTGGATGGCTGTTAGCTGTTAGCACAGACGTGGAAAATATACAGTCTACTGACAAACACATATTTACTGCACATACACATACATAAAAGAGCTTTGTGAGTGACGGAACGGCATTTGAAAGTGCCGCACAAAACATCACAGAGACAGAACAAAGACTTCCTGTATGATCTTCAAGTGGACACTGAGAAGAATCATACAGAAATATGAGCGACATGTTCAGCATTCACATCATCATGTGTGATTCTGAATGTGAAGAGATTCAGACTGGTTTCAGTGTGTGTGAGAGAGTGAGAGTGTGTGTGTGTGTGTGTGTGTGTGTCTGTGTTTGTGTTTACATACGCTGAGACTGGGAGACCACTTTAGCTCGGCTGCGCCCCCTGCTGTCCACCAATGAGGCACTGGCTCCGCTGGTGCTGCCTGAGCTTTGCCTTCGGGTGCGAACACGGCCTGCAGAGTAAGAACGGTCGAGACAAGACACTGAGTGATTTGTTTGCGGCAGAAACACTGGAGGATAGAAAGTTGAGAGGGGGATTGGTGGGTGTGGGGGGGCAGGACGCCAGTTAGCGGATGTGACAGAACGTCTGCTGGGACGTGATGTTTCTATGAGAGGGGTCGACATTGTGAACACAGTGAACAAATGTAATGACCTGAGGAGACTCCGCACACATATGCTTATTGTATACACATACTAGATATTATCACGGTACTCAGTCAGAATATCTGTTATCATGATATTGTGAACTGTTTAATGCGCTGATAGCACGTGAGCGCCGCGCCATGAACAGCTGAGGAAGCAGCAACATGGAAGTGGCTGAGGCCACACCAACGCACATCAAAAGTTCAAGGTTTGGAAGAAATTTCACCCTTGTCATGACCAAAGAAAATGTGACATGAACATTTGACAGCTGAAAGTGTAGAACCACTGGAACACCTCAACTATGAACATTTGAAAAGGAAGCATGTTCTGGAAAATTCACACACACCTCGGTGAGGTAGTTAGCTCCCACGCTAGTAGCTAAATTTTGATCAGCAAAGTACGCCTCCAAAATATATTAAATATATTGCAACGGACTTGAAAACTGCTGAGCTGTGGACTCGCAAACTGTTTTATTTGTAATTGAATAACTGCTGATTCAACAAAAAATAGATGAGGAAAATGAAATATATGATTTGCGGTGTGTTTTGATACGATATTCACTGCCTTTATTTCATGTTACATATACTACTGAGCCACGTTTTTTTTTTTAAGAGGAAACACAAATATCTGTTGTCCAAAACACGATCGTACGGTGTGAAACTGGATGAAAACTGTTACACTCAAAATTCCATGCAGAGAAAGTCCATGCAGAGTTCCACAGAGGTGACGACCACTGGAGGGTAAAGAGACGAGGAGAAGGCACATATGATGGCGGGGAGGTGTGTGGGGGGGGGCTACCGACAGCTGATAGAGACACAAACTGGTTTCATCGCACTTTGTGCATTTCGCTAGAAACAGACACACACAGTCACATCTTACCATCCAATTTACCGGGAGTACCGTCTGTTTTTAAGAAAGGAGGAGCGGCAGCGAGCGGGAGGAGAGGAAGGACATTAGTAACAGAGTGAGTGGGTGAGCAGAGGGCATCATCAGTGGACTGTGCTGAGCTGCACAGACTCAATGGAGGAGAACAAGCCCAGGCGAGTGCGTCAACGTCTCGGCGGAGGTTGAAAACATTTCATTTAATCACAGAGGAGGACTACTCATCCTCATCAAATCTATTAGAGGAGTGTCAGCACAGGACTGAAGGCGCGTTCCTGCTGACAGAACCGTCTAATGTCACAGATTAATAGTCCCTGTGCACTCCTGGAAGACTGGTGTTTTACTGCATTACAAAGTGACAAAACAAGTTTTATACAGTTTTATTGCCAGAAATACGACAGATCACCTTCCATAATGGACTTTTGTAGTATATGAACGCACTCACATTCATAGGGGCCTGTTGATTTGTTTTTTTAACTGTTTAGTTTATTACAATGAATTTTTGATCACTTTTCCTGACCTGACTGCATTCATAGGTTCAAATATGTAATTTAAAATCAGGCTGGGGACAAATATCACGTTCAGATTTTCGATAGTTTAGTGATGAATGCTAAATGTTTTTAAGACAAAGCTTAATTTTTTACAGTAGCTTTTTTACTGCCTGCACCTCTGCAATACTAAAGTTGTTGTCTTCAACATTAATAATAATAATAATAACAATAACAATAACAAGAATAATAATAACAACAACAACAATAATAATAATAATAATAATAATAATAATAATAATAATAATAATAATAATAATAATAATAATAATAATAATAAAGTATCGTTCACATCAGGTCAGCAAAAGGATTTGGAAGAAATATGGAAGGAAGAGGGTTGATGGATCACCTAAGGAGGCGTAGGAGCCGGGGGGGAGGGCGGCTGCTGAGCTGAACGGGGACGATGCAGGCACAGTGGACAGACGGGACTTGGCGCTGGAGGCGGCGTTCACGTCGATGTCACTGCGGGAACGCTGGAGGGAACCCGGGGCAGTGGACATCCTGGAGCTCACCAGCTTACCTGAGTCAACAGAGAGAGGTGTTACTTTTCCTTTTCAACACATTTGTATGACAAGGGTTTGAGTGCAATGACACGAGAAAGAATCAGGGAAATGACTCACTTCTTGTTACGCTCCCTGCGATGACGCTCTTCACTGACAGCGGCCGACTGAAACAGAAACAAGTTCCAGGATTTATACATGTCCCAACGCAACGACACTCTGCCTTTCACAGGGAACATGACAGAGGAGGAAACGGTTCTTACTTGAGACTCTCCTGAGAAGACGAGGACGAGCGGTCGGACTGGGGCAGAGACACGATGCTGTCTGAGCTCTTCAGGTGAGACTGCAGAGCCTTCTGATAGGTCGACTCCAGCGCCTGGAATAGATGTTCCGCCTCCCGACTGTAGTGACCATGGAAACCCCAGTAACACCTGCAGGTCGAGAAGCAAGCATCAATTAAAAATAAAGAGACATTGTTGAGCTCGGTGAAGTTAAATCATCCTTTACAGGACACTCATCCAAATACCTGGAAATTCTAAACACATTAGAGGACTTTTTTTACTTACTTTACTTACTTATAATGAATAATTTTCTTTTCCTTTTGTTCTTGTCAAACATTATTTTTTAAATAACATAATGCAACATTTGCCTATGAACTTTTTTCCCTTTGCGGTTTTGTGAATATTAAGTCAAATTGTCAGAGCATTAACTGTGTAGAATTACTGAAAACAAAGAATACGAATGAATAAAATTGTAAATGAATTTACATTAACATAGAAACTGGATATACTACTAATACTGCTACCTAACAATAACAATAGTTGTTGTTGTTGTTGTTATTATTAGATAGATCAACTTACTTCCGAGCAATGGATCTGGCCTCCGAGTCGGCGTCATGAATTCCTTTCTTGATGGTCTCGGTCAGAACGGCCACGTGCCTGGGACGGTAAGGAAACATGGTGAGACGGACACAGCAGCGGTTCGTATTTTGTCTCTTCCAGTGTGATTCCTCCTCTACATGGACTGAGACCACCCACTTTTTAAAGGCTCTGCATCATGCTGGCACAGACGTAGCGCTGTCTAATCGCTGGGGGGATGTGTTTAATGGTCCTCGTTTACGGTGCACCGAGCCGACGTTTAACTACCTCAAACGTTGGCACAGTGGAATGCCATCACGTGAGAGGAGACGGACCATCTTACCTTTCCAGTGTGTTTGTGTGCCACTCCTGCAACATGAGGTCTAAGAACTCGTAACAGCGTCTGGAAACAAAACAGCATCACATTGAAAGTCACAAGGAAAGAATGACACACCGCTGCAAACTCTTCAACATACTACTACTATTTAAATATCACACTGTGTGTGTGTGTGTGTTTTCTAGTTCTTGCTTATAGGATTGGAACCAGTATAAATAATTTGTGTTGCCAATCGAAATTTGAACTGTCTTCGAAAGCCTGATTTCTGCACTAAATCGAGGGCGTACCTACGGTGCAGGAAACATGTTGATGTGGAACGGGCAGCAGATGCCTGACGTGCACCTCTCCAGAAATCAAACTACGCACCGGGGCAACATAATGACAGCACTGTGCATTGGAACGTACGTGACTTCGCAGAGACAATACTGAGTGGAAAATTATGCTGATCTCAGAATGGCGTAGATAACCCGCTTTACTGACCAGCATCTGTCTGACTGAAATTTCCACTACATACTACTAAAAACGTGTCTTATACAGCAGTACACAGCTCTGAAGTACTTCTCTTACCGTCTGACGGCCACCGATTTGGACGTGCAGTTACTGGTGATGATGGGGATGAGACGTGGGTAGTGTGTGTGCTGGAAGACAGAACACATGGCACAGGGAGGTTCCAGTCATGTTCCTGTTCTACAGTACTGACTGGACCCAACATGTGGAACAGGAAGTAAAGGTACTGCCTCGGCGTTCTCACCCTGAGGATGAGGCGGATGGTGGCCACTCCAGACGTGGCCATGACTTTGGCGCTGTTGGGCACGAGGTTGAGCAGGATGGGCATGACGCTCTCTGCTCCGTGGTCAAACTTGTTACCGAGGATTGACGACAGGTGTCTGGGAGAGAGAGGAAAGGACGTGCTTTTAAAACATGAACCATGATGGGTTTATTCTTTGTTAAATCTTGTAATACGCCTCTTTCAGGCAGGAAATCATCTTCATCTGTGTGAAATATGTGGCTCCAGGTGCGGAGAGAGATACTGCAGTGGAGGTTTTCAGCTGCAGCTATTAGCATCACTAAGGTCCTAACAACCAGCTCAAGCATTACAGAGGTGAACACAAAGAGTTGATGTTAGGAAAATGTGCCCTTTTAACATTTACAATAAAAAACATTTACAATATCAAAATGAATGTACAGGTTCGGTGTGCAGTTAAACATTCTGTGTTGTTTTGTACATGATTGTTTGTCTTTGTCAGCATCTGTCACACTGGACGTTGGACCTCAGCACGCATGTACTGTCAAATCATACTTTATAAGATGATTCACATAAGAATTATTACACTACAAACCTAACATGAGCAGCTCTAAAGCAAAACTTCCTTTCACAGGCTCAGAAACATGAAGCAGATTTCTGCCTCGACCGCGGAGATCAGATGAATGCGGACTGGAGCTGGTCCATTCATCACGCCGCTGCTCTTTCAGTGGTGTTCCACCTCATCAGGGAGGTGTTTCAGCTGGAAGACGGATGTGTTGGGCTGCAGCATACGCTCACAGCTCAGTGGAGAATGTCTTCATTAGCTCAAGTACGTGGAAAGATGCAGTTTAATCAGATGTAGTTCAGATCACTGTTGACCACTCATGAGAATCTCTGATTCAATTATCATCTGACAGCTTTACATCAACTGCAAGCTTTTATTCCAATATTTTAGACTTTGCTTTTACAGTCTTAGCATTTATATATATTTCCTTACTCTTTTTTTAATGAGACATTTACGTACTTTGGATTTATTCTCTTTTTAATGCTGCCTCTTTCGTTTTTCTTTTAATCCATTTCTTGTTATTAAGCAGATTGAATTGTGTGTTTGTCTGAAATAAGAATAATTCCAGAACTATTCTATTCTATGATGATGATGATGATG
Source organism: Aeoliscus strigatus (assembly GCA_901007665.1). Classification (NCBI taxonomy): domain Eukaryota; kingdom Metazoa; phylum Chordata; class Actinopteri; order Syngnathiformes; family Centriscidae; genus Aeoliscus; species Aeoliscus strigatus. Next base: position 6,576 of record CAAKHB010007203.1, on the reverse strand, counting down.
AATATAATGACAATGATAATAAAAATGATAATGATAATGACAATAATCAACCCTGATGATTTCTTCTCCTTTTATTATGGATTTCTGTTGAAACTGTCAATCTAACTCCAGAAAGTTCCAGGATGGACCATTCAACAGAATGAAAATGTTCTAGTTGAATGGATTGTTTTCACACAAGTAGAGCGACATGTCATTATGAAGAAACATCAGTGTATATTTGTACACAATACACGCACCAGAACGGACTATTAGCATTAGCATTAGCATTAGACTGGGCTCTTACCCCAGGGTGATGCAGGCCTCACGGACGACCTGGGAACGCAGGTCTTTAGCCGAGAGCTTGAGAGGAGTCTCCAGGAGACGCAGCTGCTGAGGAAATCCCTCGTACTCCATCGCCCCCGCGAGCAGGAAGGAACGCACCCTCTTCAGCTGAAGAAAGTGGGAGTGGAACAACATATCAGTGTGTATATTGTCATCAAGTCGGGGGGGGGCATTATGAAACACATGTGAGGAACCGTTTCTGTCTGCCGGACTCTAAACCTTTAGGACACAACTTCAAAGAGTCTCTTGACTATATGTCCTACACATCACATTCATCAGCTATATGTCGGCTTCCTACACATCACACTCATCAGCTTCTGCAGCGCCAACGCAACATGGTGAGCTGCCATTCTTGTTAGCAAGTTAAGATCAGGTAAGATGAGTGTAGCTTGGATGCATACAAGGGAGGATTTATTTTCAAAAATAATCGTATTCAGGCTCTAAAACACTGGTTCATGTGGACGAATGGTCCATATGATAAAAAACTTTTGCTGATTGATTTTGCTGAGAGTTCCTTACAGCAACGACTCTCTGCTCCCAGTCGTGTTTGTCGTCTGACAGAACCTCTCTGATCTTACTCAGCTGGTCCTCCATCTCTCTGTTGGAGTAGATCTGCACACAAACACATAATGTCAGACACTGAATGGAGCCAGCTGGTTAAAGATGAGGAGCAGAGAGGCTGAAGCCAACAGGTACCTGCACTGAGGGAACGTCTTCAAAGGCTTTGATGAAATCCTCCTCGTCCACAGCACCAGCGCCTGCTTCTTTCCCTTTAACACAAGCACACACATTACTGTGAACCATCTCTGCACGTACATGTACATACACCCCCCCCCACACACACACATATACATGTAAACTCCACAGGCCACTCACCTGCAGCTTTGGCCAAGGTGGCGGAGCTGGGTCTTCGAACAGAACTAATCACTGTCCTCCTGCCACTGGGAAGAGCTTTGGAGGAGGAGGAGGAGGAGGACCGGCCTCCGTCCACAGAGTCCTCATCCTCAAAGTTCTTATCTGCAACCCAAAAAAGACAAATCTATTAGAGCTGATCAACAAACAGACACACCACTGATACACTGCTGTATTTTCTTACACACAACACTCTCCTGAAAGGTCAGGATTTGTTTCACACAGGTTTTTTGGTGGGGCGACATCCATTCACACCTAATCAGCATCATAGACGACAAGGACAAAAGATGAAGATCAGGGGAGAGCAGGAATCCTATGGAAGTCACCATCCATTTAGCTGATGGAAGTTCTCACATGATTTGATTAATGCGCAGGGAGGAAGCTGTCAGCTGATCACTGCCATGACAAGAATGTGTGAGTTTCAAGGGGAAACACAGATCCGTAAAACGGTACGCCTTCTACTTTTCATTTTAAAAAATGTGTTCCTGATTTTTTTCCCCTTCTTCTTTTTTCAATGTTTTTATAAAACAAAAACACACTTTTTATAATTTCTATAAAATAACTGTGTTACTCAACACACAAAAAATGAGAAAAGGAAAAAACAATGCTGACATGGTGAGAAGACACTGCATCTATCACAAACAAACAGGAAGACGGAAGAAAGCTTGCTTATATTTTTCCTGGTTTTGGTTTTTGTTAATTTCTTTAGTTGGACTTTATGGTTCCTGTCAGAGCTGCGGACCTCCAGTCACTGATCTGCAGCTCACCAGTCTATTCTGTTGAACAATAACAGCATAGTTGTTCTTCTTCTGCTTTACATGTCCACTAGGTGGCACAAGGCACTCTGTGTCACTGATGCTGCATTAACGTCACAGATGTTCAGACGTACTGATTTTATGTGCTGTGACTGTACAAACAGAACAAAGGCGAGATCTGAAATAAGGTTCCTCGTTTTGGAAGAGACCTGAGGGGGACTCTGTGTTCTAAAACATCTGTCACTGCCTCTTCTGGAACCTTCTCCATCCCTCCAGCTGTCCTGTTCCACTCCTTCCCTGCATGTCTGAACATGATAAATGGCATCTCCTGTGTTAGGATTCAACTCTTACATTTCCTATTCTGTCCTCTGTCCACGGAGGTTTCCACCACTTTATCAAACAGGTTAGTATGAGTCCAAAGAGTCCAAGAGACATAGAGATGGTGATGTTGCACATCCAATAAACCAGCAGAACCTGGGATACAACCAGTAACAAGTATACTCATGTTTACAAATAAGTTCCCTTTACTACAACACCAAAGAAATTGACCATTTTCAGTGCTGTGGTTATAATCAAAACTTGCAACAAACACATGGAACTAGCATCAGGCTCTGTTAGCATGTTAGCATTTGGTGGCGCATTTACCTATCGTGGTACTTTGTATTGTAAACGTTTTATTCCGATTCTCTCTTCAGGTCTTATGATTTTTTTATTATGTAACTCTGGTATGATTTTCCTCAGGATTAATGAAGTTCCCTCAACAGATGAGTGCTGAGCGTTACATCACTGACACAGCAGAAATAACCTCCTGGCTGGTTCCGGGTTTAAATGCTTTGTGGTGTGTCCGTATGTTTTTTCACACAACAAATCAGACTGCATTTCTCTGGTTTTGAGTGAAGGAATGTGTCAGTTCTCTTCTCACCTGCGTTAAATAACTTTTCACCATAGTTAGAAATGGTTGCACAGAAACATGTCTGCTCTCGTTCCTTGTGAAAGCGACGCTGGGGGCGTGATACAACCGGCTCAAAGGTTCCTTTTAACGTCCTGAGCTTCAAACAACACCTGATGACAGGTGTCCAGTTGTTCATCCATCTTCTAAATGTTCAAACTGTCCTGAAACCTCAAAGGATGTGTGAAGTTCGAGTGGTAAATGAGTGACTGCAGTTTAACTTCAGCACTTTGTTGTTCGTCTGTTTCCCTTGAACCCACCAGGTGAAGAACCTTCAGAGAGAAACCAAATATTGGTTGTGCCATTCATATTCAATAGCTATGTTTACGCAAACGTGACAGTTAAAGCCATTTTGTGATTATCACTGTATACTTCTGGCTAAATACCGCACTAATTACATCCACAACGGTTTCATATGAGTTGATGTGAGCAGCTGCCATCCTCTGATGCTGTCTTCTGTCCATCTACTAGACTTGTTTGTGCGTGCCGAGCTCAGACTGCCCCAGTGTGCTCTGCTGCCTTTCACCTCCAGAGTCACATGGTCAGATCAGGCCGGGGGCCCATTTTATCTGGCTGATAGTGAGAGGAGAACAAACAAACCATTCATCTACATTGCACTTGACTGTCAGTGTTAATTGAGACAGAAAATAGTCTCAGATGGATGCACAATGACCTCCTGTTCTATGTGAGCTGCAGAACACGCTTTTAAATACACATTTGTTTTGTTTTTATTTTTCATGATTATTGCAGTGTATATATTTTAATTTTTTAAAATATTTTTTAAACTATTTTTAATTGTATTATTTATTCTTTTATTCGTGTTTTATGTATTTTTATTTTTTAAAATTTGATTATATAATGATTTTACAGATGATCATGATCATTAATATTACTTATATAGTTCGCTTGAATTTCATTATTTTGGTCGTTTTTGGTAAATGAGCTTTGTTTACTGTACAAAAAAAAACACTCTCTCAACATCCTTTAATATATCGTTCATTGAGAGTATCTTGAAGTCAGCGTTGTGTATCAGATGAAACTGAATCTGCAGCAATAGAAACTGGATGATTGTGTGTCTGCGCAGTGTGAATCCAGATCCTGGTTTATCACTGACACGCAACAAGGACACATTTACATGTTAAATACTAAATATAGGCAAAGGTCTTTTTTGAGGATTTTAAAGCCGTAGACTCCTCCACACCGAGCAGCAGCCAATCGCAGCGCACACACACACACACGCCCACGCAGAAGAAGAAGAAAACACTTTAAGCTCTTTGTGAAGCTGCAAAGTGTGTATGTCTCAGTGTGTGTGTGCATATGTGTAAGGGTGTTTAAATGATCAAAAGACTTCCATCCTTCCTACAGTGTTCATCCGTTCGTCCTTTCTATTACTGGAGTGAACATCATGGTGCACGCACGCACACACTACTGCAACCCATAAGACTAGACTTCACACACACAAATAGTTCATCAGATTCTCTCCATTAAAACATCACATATCAGCCATCAGTAACATTTTCGTCAAACGCCACCATGTTCACATCAAAGATAATGATCATGTGGCACACGAAAGCCAAACAGTCGATGATGTCTGCAAATCACATCAGCAAATACTGCTAGTACTTGTAAATCCACTGCAGCTCAGCTGTCTGTGTTTCTGCTCATCACAGCACAAACACAGGCTGCAAGCGTTATGTAAGTGCGAAGCAGTGGAAGAGAGACCGCTAACTGCAGCACGCACGCACACACACACACACCCAAAGGCATCCAGCTCATGAAAGAAGATTATGTTTGATTGTGTGGAAGAAAATCAGCAGCCAGTGTGTCTGAGTTCACTCTGCAACGAATAGCAGAAAACTGAAGGACAAGAAACGTGTGAGTGTCGTCAGGACTGTTCCAATCAAACTTTAGTCCATAATAACACAATCTTCTCTGGAACGAACGCACAAGGAGCAATTCACGGTAAAAGTCAAGTTCTTTTTACGACAAATACTCGATACAAGCACCGATATCAGACAAATCTCTGCAGCAGCATGGACTAAAGTAAAAGTAAAAGTTCTTGTTGTGGAGGTATTCATCTAATTATTGCATGAAACTGAAGTGAAGCTCTGACGGATTAGATCAGCGGTTCTGGTTTTGATTCCATGATCAATAAGTGACATTGCTCACTGATTAGTTGACACAACGACTCTCAGTCCTCTCTCAGAGTGTGACTGAGCAGAAACACAACATGTGACACATCTCTGCTGCAGTGGAGAAGTCCACAGTCTGTGTCCACGTGAAAGCCGGTGCAGACACTGCCTTCGTCCTCAGAAACACACACACCACACACACCACACACACCACACACACCACACACACACACAGCTGAACCGAGTCGTTGGGCAGCGGAAGAGAAGAAAATTATGTCTCCAAACGTGCAGAAAACACTAATCCTCTGGTTCCTGTCTTACCTTCTCCTGCTGTCATGGTTTAACGCAGCACAGGAAGAGAGAAGAAGTGATTGCTCAGGTCTCGTCCTCTCTCTGTGTCTCTCTCACAGCTGATCACCACAACAAAAATGGCGGCTTTGTTTTGCCCACCATCCCTCTCTCACTTCACAATCTCTCCTTCTCCTCTTCCCCTCCCTCCCCTACTCCTCACTGCCTGTGTGACACTGCAGTTAAGACTCCACATTCACCTCCACCTCTAACACCAGCTCAGCTGAGGTCACAATGACTCGGTTTGTTGCCTTTTACCCTCAGTGAATTATTGTTTAAACTGTCTAAAACAAAAGACGACGACAAACATCTATGTCCTGGTCACGTCTGCTCTGTGCTGAGACAAACTGCACGTCTCCACACTCTGATGCGGACGCACAGACAGAGACTGTGACATTCCTTTGACATACATCAGCTGACCTTGACCAACAGCAGGTCGACTGTGTCTCAGGCTGTTTGTCAGCGCCGCTCCAACGCCATGATTAATTCATGACGTGTTGAACTCCACTGCGGAGCAGACAAACACCAGCACATACATGTGCGTCTGTTCTCCTGTCTGTTCCAACACACTGGAGATTAAGAGACGCTGACGGCCGGCCGCCAGTTCTAGTCTCTGGCGCCACAGTGGGGGGCTCTGAGAGCTGCAGTGGACATCCGTCTCCTGTGGTGAAAAGTCATCGGGTCTATCCTCCGGCCGTCTGTCTGGCTTGGATGGAGCTAGATCAGTTCCAAAATTAATGTATGCACAGGGATTCACACGTGTGTGAAAAAAAATTCTGTGTACAAAACGTCAATTGTGCATTTGTGTGTGTGTCTGTGAAACTTTTGAGACTGATGTGCACCATGCTATTTTTTAAACACTGACCTGTCTGCAGCCAGTCAGAAGAGCGCCCATGAGGGGCGGATTGACATTCTTTTTAGCCAATCCCATTTGCCTGAGGCCAGAGTTTAGATCATCGGTCAGTCAGACCTTTTCCAACCATCTAGCGTCATAGGTTTGGCCCCAACCACACCCTGTCTCACTCTCTCCCTCACACACACACACACACATAGAGGCAAACACTGTGTGATGCAGCAAACGACCTAAAATGTGATGAGAATGTGACAAACTGAAGAAACCTCCTTGTCTTGAGTTTTTTTCTAAGTCGTTTAAGTTTTC
>CAAKHB010007202.1:7393-17809 GCA_901007665.1 Aeoliscus strigatus | reverse complement strand
ATCCGTCTTTGCTCCGTCAGCGCGCTCCGTCCATTTACACCGGATGCGTTTCTACTGCGTCGCAGCTCCGGTCCGACAGTCACGTGACCGACAAGTTCACGCGGTGAAAACACGTATAATCGCGCGAAACTTCATGTATGTGTGATAAATCCAGGAAGAAACACAAGTGTCTCCGGGTGGGAGACACAGAGGAGAGTCGGAATTACTTGTGTTTGACTTTTTTTTTCGGTGTTTTGTGCTTTTACCAGGAGAAAGTAGCTCGTTCGTAAATAAATACTCTTAATAAATGTACTGTGATGAAAGTTCTGGTGAAATAGTGTGAAATACGATCTGGCGTCAACGTCAAGCGTTTTATTGTGAAAAGTAACCGGATATTTGTTTCTGTGTTGGACTTCCTGCCCCGCTCGATGGATTTTGTGCTAGATTTATGCGTCTCAGCTCCGGCATCCGTCAGAAATAGAACCTCTGCGTATTTTCGACGCAGCGCTCCGGACTGACGGAGCTGAGACGGATCGGCGACGCAACGCAACACAGTCGGTGTAAATGGACACATTGACTAGAATGGAAACGTATTTGATCCGGCGCCGTGCCGGATCGGAGACGCAACGCACACGCATCCAGTGTAAATCCAGGGTCAGAGTCTCAGTCCTGCTCAGGAATGCATGTAAAGGTCTGGAGTTCAGTTTGGCCCCCAACGAAGAGTGTACGGGGAGTTTGAGATTTGGGTCTTTGGAGTCATAAACTGTGAAAGGGAGGAATATTCTTCTCCCTGCAAGGTGTTTGTCTAATGTCAGCAGTGACATCTTTATGGTTTGATGCCCAGAGAGTGAACTTAGAGGAAGGAGGCCTGTTCAAGATGGCTCTTGGTGCCATTTTGATAAGGAGGTTCTGTGATGAGGAGAAGTCAGCAGGGGTCATGCTGGTGTGACCATAGATTGGCTGATTCACAAGGGGTGAGAAAGGAATGTGGAGGAATGATACCAAGCAGAGTGTCCGCTACAGTCAGGAGTTTGCCAATTACTTTGATGTCTTCTACCATTCTGAAAAATGTAGGGGCAAATACTGACCATTGTTCTTTGTAAAATTCTGCTGGAAAGCCATCTTGGCCTGGGGCTTTTTTATTAGGCATTTGTTGTAGTGCTGTGTGGAGTTCTTCAACTGTGATAGGTATGTCCATATCTATGACCTGTTGGTTGGTTAACTTGGGTAAATAGATGGAATTAAGGAAAACATCTATGTCTGCTTTTGCAAGATCTATATTTGATGAATACAGCCTCCTGTAAAATTGTTTAAAAATTGCATTTTTTTCAGGCCTGTTTGTATTTTCCCCTGTAGCATCCTTCAGTGAGGAGATTGCTCCAGTTTTAATATTCTTGTATTCCTTATTAGATGTCCTTCTTGGGAGGCTGCATAGGCAAGTTCAGTCCTTTTGATTTTCAAGTTCGGCTGCGCTTGATCTGTCTTGTTTTTTCTTATATGTTGAGTATGAGATTTCTATGGGAAAACTCTGTTTCCCCATGGAGTACCCAGTGAGGTTCCTGGAAGTTCACTTCCAGAAATATTATCCACTCTCTTTTGAAGTAATTAATGAAGTCTGGATCCTTTAATAATGATGTATTAAGTCTCCAAGTTCTAGAACAAGATTTAACGTTTTTAATCAGCAAAGATAGGGATACTGGTGTGTGATCGCTGATGGTGATAGGGTGAATTTGTGCATTCGTGATATCATGCATTGTGGAATTGCTGACTAAAAAGTAGGCTAACCGTGAGAAGGATTGGTGAACAGGTGAGAAAAATGTGTATTCCTTCAGGGTGGGGTGATAGCAGTGCCAAGCATTGCAAAGACCAAAGTCACTCATGTACTGTTTAAGCGCTTCCAATGATGACCAGGTGTGATGACTGACTGCGTTGCTGAGTCTATCTAGTTTTGGGTTGGGTACCATGTTGAAGTCCCCTCCTAGTATCAGTGTAGAATCAAAGTGAGTGGAAAGTGAGGTGAAGAGTGCATGGAAGTAGGAGGGGTCCTCAACATTTGGACCGTATACGCTGGCAATGCAAAAGTCTTTTTCCCTGATAGCTAAGTTAACTATAACAAATTAAAAGTGAAGTGTTTATTTCTATTAATCATGATAGCTACCCCTCTTTGTTTTGAGTTATACATGTGAGTTATAAGTACATGTGAGGGAACTGTGGTGAGTGGAGTGTTTCTTGATTTTGGTAAATGGGTTTCCTGTAACAAGACAACGGGTCAACAATGACCCATTCAAGCATCGGAAGTTTCAACTGGGCTCTCAGTCGTCGCAATACACTGAAATAGCAGGGATCCTTGTCAGACTTCAGGTGGCGGCAGAAAAACAACTCAAACCCCTAGTGTTGTGCACTGACTCCAACTATGCCTGTCTCCAGATAGACAGATTGCAGGTGAAACTTAAACGCAATGGCTTTGTGACTTCTAACCGTAAACTGGTCAAACATAAAGAATTGTTAATGACCTGTGATCACCTGGTAACCAAGCATGACATGCTCATCTTTTGGAAGAAGGTAAGAGGTCACTCTAAAATCCCGGGACAAGGAAATTAATGACCTGACCGATACGTTGGCAAAACAAGGTGCGCTACATGGCACCCCTTGGGTGTTCGACCCACTTCCAATAAGTAATAGCAATAAGTATTTTCTGACCGTTACCTGTGCATTCACCTAATGGGTTGAATGCATCCAGCTCCGAATGATACAGACCCACAAGCATCAGGACAGGTTGAGCATGCTAACAGAACGGTGCTCAACATCCTAAAGAAGTATGTTGGTTCTAGTCACCGAGACTGGGACGTAAAACTCCCACTCATGTTGATGGCCATCAGAGCCACGCCACATGGGGCAACGGGAATCTCCTCATTTGAGATGATGACAGGTAGACAGATGACCTTACCGGTACATCTGCTGTACCAATCTGGTGAGGCTGGTGTAGCCATAGCATACACTACTCACCGATACATGACTGACTTGCAACAACGCCTCCAACACAACAAACTATGCTGACATCACAGATTATTATTATTGTATATTGACTCATTCCGATCAGAGATGTTTCTGTTTGATTGACTCTAACGCTGCTGCTGTTTCACCTTCTGTTTCCTCAGAAGTACGTGGCTGAGGGTCATCAATAATGTGACAATAATGTGTTCACAACACTGAATATGTTTCCATTCTAACACATGTGTTCTCAATAGGACTTTGAGCTCACTCCACCATGAACAATGAAACATGGGACAGAAACTGTATGAGGATCACGATGAGAACAGATTAACAGGATTTAAACAAACTGTCCAATGAGAGGTGATGAGAGGTCCAACAGCTGCCAGGTGGTGGCGTCCACCAGCAGCAGAATTTTGACCTCCCTTAAAGGGCAATTACAAGATAACTGAAGTGTGTGTGTGTGTGTGTGTGTGTGTGTGTGTGTGTGTGTCAGACTGATGGTGGCTGGAGAAACCCAGGTGATAAGGAGGCTGTCCCATGGAACCTGGAGATGAAGAGGCTGTCCCATGGATACTGGGGATGAGGCGACTGTGCCATGGATCCTGGAGATTAGGAGGCTTTCTCATGGATCCTGGAGATGAGGAGGCTTTCCCATGGATCCTGGGGACGAGAAGGCTGTCCCATGGATCCCGGCAATAGGGGGAGAGTCCGTTGTCCCAGGATCTTAAGGCCTGGCAGTAACAACAGCTTCAGAATGGATGGACCAAACCTCCAGGACAGAGAAGACAGAGAAGTTCGACACATGCTGTGATTCTTTGTTTAAGAAACATCTGAGGAATGATTAAGTCCACAACCAGTGGGGAAGCATCGATGTGAGTGCTCAGCTAGGTGAACCCACTAGGAGAAGAGGAATCAGAGGCCTACGTAGGATAAGGATGTGGATTGAGTTTATAGAGATAGCTGAGAGAAGGATGTAAAGAGAATTCGGATGAGGGAAGAAGAGTAAATAGTAAAGCCTGTACTGTCTTGAAAATCTTGTGGTCTCTGTCCGACTTTGGAGAAATAAAATTGTGTCAGCAGAAGTGAGTTTTTTTGTATTTATTGAAGCAGCTTCAAGACACAGGTCATACAGAGAGCAAGCTATCTGTAGGAGTGCGCGCCCCAGAAGATGTCGGGCACTCTCTTATGCTTCGAGAAGAGAGCAGAGAAGGGTGGTGTGATAACACGTACAATTGGCATGAGAAAAGGTGCTTTGTGGCCGTATCTCAGGAAGGTCACACTGCCCCACGTGACCTTCCTGGAAGATAAAATGCAACAAACAGGCCTCTATTGTTAGTTAATTAGCTTATGTTTAAAGCAGTCATCCTGTATGATCATGACAGTCTCCCATGAGTCCAAACATCCAAATGATTACTATTGAACAAAGCTCTACTGGAATGAGTGTTTAACCATAAAACATTGTTGAATAATGCATTGTCTATGTATGTTCTAACTAGGTCATCTACAGGTCATAAGGTCATAAGGCACTTCTTGCTATGCTACTAGTCATATGGTTCATCACACATTTCCATTACAGTACCTGGACTGAATATCTCCCCTGCCGGCCCGGGTTTACTGTACATGTACAGTATATGTGTGTGTGCGGTGCTGTAGATGGAGGTTCTGGGAATGAAAGGAGCCTTCTCCATTGCTGTCATTACCAGCCTGCAGCGACTGTACGTGTGCCAAGCGGTTATCAAAGGGGGTGAGACCCTCACGCTATCCCACTCACGTGTCTTTCTCTGATTATTTATCCCGGAGGACTGTGTGCCAAAAAGCACTTTTTTACTGGTATAGTATTGCAGCCTCTGCAGCCGCTGGTCTTAGAGCCTCAGAATGAGGAAGGAGCTCAAATTACATTTGTTGAACCAGAGGTGGCTGAAGAAGAAGAAGAAGAGGGGAGACAAGATGCTCATAGGATGATCAGGATTACGTGGGAAACCAAATGTGATGCCAGTTCCAGATGGTTTTACCGCATGAGTTTTGAAATGGCGGGAAAAGACACAGCAGTGGGGTTCCTGGTGATTGATCGTATCAAATCTGATCAGCGTCTGTCACCAGCCCTCTGAAATTCAGAGTGGTTAAAAATGATGGAACAACGCAGTGTGCATATTAAAGGCCTCTTTCTGAAGAGTCGAAGCTGGAGGGATGTAGCGGTGGTGAAAAAGAACCTCTGCGAGTTATTTTGAAAAGACCTCTGAGATCCCGATCACACAGCCTAAATACATCAACCAACTTGTGCGTCTTCCCACAACATCTATGCCAGCAATCTCATAATTACCATGTACCACTCTTGCATGAACAGACGGAACAAGGACTGCCCCGAGGATCCACCTCGCCTGCTGAGCCCATCTCCACCTTTGCATGGAGGCGGCGACTCTGCTGGACGGAATGCTGTCATCTACGATTCTAGGCGGCATTAGAGGGGCCGTCATGCATTTGCTGAAGGCAGTGATAACCAAGTACTGGAGAGAGATCTGCAACGCACTAACTGCTCACTGGGAGGGATCTATGGCCGTCTAATTTGTTATTCTATCTAGAATTTGTATTAATTCAGTAGTATTACTGCGTGTATTATTCATTTGTACGAACCTTGCTTAACATGGGGAATCTTTTGAGAGGTCTAAACAGAGCGGCTACGCTTAAGTTTGTCATTTCGGAGCTATCGGCCTTCATAGATCAGGCCGTTGCTAACAAAGTGAACAACACCGTAAAATATAAGAGTAAAGACCATGCACGCCCCTTGGATGTACGCAAGCTTGAATTTGCTTTGGATATGGTGAGAGCACAGGGTACCGAGGAGTTGTGGAAAGACATGGTGCAGAAAACAGTCTCTATGATGTCGGAAAGCTCCATAACAGAGTTTTTTCAGGCAACATCTCTGCACAGACATAAACATATCCTGTTTGTCGGCTTTTTATGCCTTGCTAGTGGATGTTCTGGGCCAGTATGTGGAAGAAGGACATTGCTTTGACCGAGCTGAAGTCACGCTGGAAAAACTGCATGTTCGGATTCAAGTTCATGGTGCAGAGTCTGTCTTGTGTGAGGCCTGGTGAACTTTAAAACACTAATTTTTGTGTGTGTGCGTGTGTAATCAATGTGTAACCGTCATTGTGTCATCTTTGTAGCGATGTAATAAAAGTAAAATCATTCAGATCAAGGACTCATTCTTATAAAGCCACATTTCGAATCAAGATGGTCGGGAAGGAGGAGCGTTTGATGAAAAAACTGTATTACGAACCCTCACACCCTGGCAGCTTTGGAGGAGTGGGTCGTTTACAGAGAGCTGTGCAGGGTGAAACGGGGGGCAAAATAAAAACAGACGCAGTCAAAAAAATTTTATCCAGGCAAGATGCGTATACGGGCACGAAAGTGACTGAGGTGTTTGCTTCGGTGCTAAGGGACAGTAAAGTGTCGGAGAAGCTGCAGACGGACACAGGCAAAGAATTTTTCAACAAAACATTCCCTGATGAAGAAACACAGTATCACTCACTTTGCCACCGCTAGCGATCTGAAAGCCTCTGTCGTCGAGAGGTTTAACCACACTCTGAAGAGCAGAATGTGGAGGTATTTCACAGCCAGACATACACGCCGGTACATCGACGTATTAAAGGATCTGTTACAACGTAACGTGTCGAGTTACAACGACAGTTATCACCGGAGCATAAAGGTGAAGCCGAATGAGGTCACTCCAGAAAACACCTTTCAAAACTTTCAGTATTTCAACACCTGTACGGTACATTCCCGCTTCGGGGGAAACTGAATAAAATGAAGATGAATTTAAAGGTGGGCGATGTAGTGCGAATGTCAAAACTCAGAGGGGTGTTTGATAAGAAATATGAGCAAACGACGGGTGCGACAGGGTAAAAAGTAAGTGCTTGTGCGTTGGAAAAATTGGCTGGAAAAGTTTAACAGCTGGGTGCTGCTCAGTCAGCTGGTTGATGTCTAAGGTCAAGTAGAAAAAAAACATATAAAGGAAAAAAAAAAAAAGGCTCTTTTTTTTTTTTTTTTTTGCGCTATAACTGCGATAACCATGGACCCGACCACCGAGAAGGTTTCACCACTCATCCGAGAAGCTTCTTCAGTTCTGAACAGACAGTGGGGAGTCCTGCTACTAATACTAAGTTGGGTCGTTACCTCACACAAAGGAGTGTTGGTCAGTCGTCTGAGAGTCGTTAAGACGTTAGCTTACCTGAAAGGGGTGTGAGTTTCGAGTCCCCCTCCATTGTTGTCAAAGTCACCTGTAAGTCGTTGGGTCGCTGAGTGGTTGGAGCTGCAGGTATCTGAACGTTTTTTGATCCTCTTGGGGAGAGATCCTAAGACTGCATTGTAAGTGTTAGATAAATTGTGTCTTAGGCCCCCTCCCCTGTTGAGAGAGGGTTTCTCTGATTTAACAAAAATTGCCTCTTTAACTCCTCTCTCAAACCATCGGCCCTCCCTGGCCAAAATGTGAACGTTGTCATCCTCAAAGGAGTGACCTTTGTCCTTTAAGTGAAGGTGAACATACAGGTCAGTGCACTCCTCACTATACTGGACGGCATACAATACATTGTACAGCTTGTGCCTGGGTGTCTTGTCCTTGGGGTGGACTAGTCTCTGTCTCAGGGTGTTGCTGTGTTTGAAATGTACCAAGATGTTGTGTTTGTTAAAGATCCTCCTTAGTTTCTCTGATACACCAGAGACGTATGGCATGACCACACTCTTCCTCTTTGGGTTGTTGTCTTCTTTGTTAGTGACCTTCTTTTTTATGGATTTGGAGAAAGCCCAGTTAGGGTAACCACAGCTCGAGAGCTTCCCTGACATGGGTTCTCTCTTTCCGCTTCCCTTCCGCGCTGGTGGGAACACTCTGTGCCCTGTGGTTCAGGGTCCGATTGACTCCTAATTTGTGTTTCAGCAGGTGGTGTGAGTCGAAGAGAAGGTACTGGTCTGTGTGTGTGGGTTTCCTATAAACCTCAATGTTGAAGTTCCTGTCTTCTTCTATTTGAACTGAACAGTCCAAAAACGAAAGGTGGTTGCCACTGACGTCCTCACGTGTGAACTTGATGTTTTGGTCCACTTCACTGGTGTGCTTGGTGAAGGCATCAACCTCCTGGGTCTTGATCTTGACCAAAGTGTCATCCACGTATCTGAACCAGTGTGTGGGTGTAATTCCTCCAAAAGAGTGCAGCGCCTTGTACTCCACTTCTTCCATGTACCGTAGAGGTTCGCCACAATGGGAGATACCGGGGAGCCCATCGCACATCCATGTTTTTGCCTGTAGAATCTCTCCTTGTACTGGAAGTATGTAGTATTCAGGCAGAGTTCAAGCAGGGCGCAGACCTGTTCTGGTGTGAGGTTGGTTCTGTCGGGGAGGGAGTGATCTATTTCTAACTTACCTCTTACTGCTGTGACTGCCTCTGATTTGGAGGTTTGTGCTGCAAACTGATCTTCTTGTCAGCCAGCAGTCTAATTTTATTCTTTTGTCTTTTTAATGCCGTATACTGTTTGGAAGAAAGCGGAATGTTTCCCTTTAAGAGATTCAAGGCTATCTCGGACAAGGACTGAAGAAGATCGCTGGAACAACCTCTTAAAATATCTTTGCGTTTGCGGGGGGAGGCTTTAGTTAGAGCTTTAAGCAGGTGAATGTTTCTTTTCAAACGGGCGCTGGTCATGATTTTCTTGTTTTCTCCAAGTACACGGACGGCGACTCGTCAGGCAGTAAACCCGTTCTCAGTCTCAGAGGATCTGGGCAACTGTGTGTTAAATCCAGCAATAAATAGGAGTGAGGGAGCGTCGTGGCATCCTCCACACTCTCCAAAAACATTTTTTTTTATTGAAGGAAACAGTATGTGAGCCAGTATGTTCATTTGCATTTTATCTCGGGGGTTTTTGAATAACACCAGATAATTACTGTTCAGACTGATGGTTCTGCTGTGTTACCTAAATGAAAAAGATTCTGAGTCAACATAAAGATGCTCATGTTTCTGTGATGTCAGTACTGGGTGAAAATCTTTACCACCTCAGGATGGTCAGACGCCTGAAAGATGTCTAAAATAACCAAGTGAGTCTGATCGCTGGGAGAAAGAGTGTTGTCTTCAAAAGAATCAGGCAAGCCGTTTATCTTTTTATTTTTCTCCCGTAGTGCCGCATACAGAGGCTGAAAAGATGTATATATCCACACAATATTGTCAGGCACAGAGTTCATGGCGTGTTGACAATTTTCCAAAACATTCTTTACAAAAACAGTTTTCCCGCATCCGCGGGGTCCCACTATCAAGAAAAAGACAAGGGTAGCTGCAGTCGAGGGTCGAAATCAACGTCGTTGAGCTTTGACTCGTCCATTTACAATTTTCCCGCTTGGTTGTTATTCTCGGCGCACGTGCAACACAGAGTAAACACCAGCTTGCCCCGCTGGGTTTTGTAAGGCAGGACGGGCAGATACAAACCCTGGGGAGGATACACCACGGCCTTGATGATTCCAAAGTATGAACGGGGGTCCTGGAAATCCTCGCGAATAATCCACGGGTGATAGGATAGGGAAAGTTTACGTTGACGTAAGGGTACAGAGAAGTCACATCCACATACCTGATTTGCTCGCCCGAGTCTGAGCCTGCTGTGTACCTGAGACGCACTGGGCAGGTCCTCCCACCGTACAGAGCATCTCGTGACTCCAAAGGCTAGGGGAAATGAAATTGCTGTTTTACCTCCTCATTTGATTTCCATCCATTCGTGTTCCCATATGACCTCCGGCTCAACACCGTGCTCGGCTCGCAGGTTGCACAGTTTTTCCTGGCAGGCCGCATGCATCTCCTTGTACCTCATCCTGGTAAGAGGGTTCTGACCAGAAGGAGGGAAACATTTGGGACAACCAAGATAAAAAACAGCCGAGAAATTCCCACACTCTACAAACCCCATTCATTTCAGTGTACCCGTCCACCACGTACCGTCCCAGACGCTTCTCACCCCCCTTCAGAGCATGCTGCACAGGAATATTGTCGCTCTGCGATATCCATTCTAGCCACTGGATGGAGGCATTTTTAAACTGGCGCATAGTTGACTGAGGGGAGGGCCAATGTGTTTGGAGGGAGGAAAGTTGTTTTAAAGACCTTAATGCAGGCGGAGGCTATGGTGATGCAGCTGAAGGGATCGACGTTTGTTTCTTCGATGAATTGTTTCCTGAACTTTGAGCAGGTGATCGCTAAAATTTGGGTGTCATTATCACAGTACAGCATCGCCTCTTTTTTGAAATCAAACAGAGTTTAGTTTGCTGTTGTGCCAGATGAGAAAGGTCCCACATAGTCCAAATGTTCCTCTGAGCTGAACAGGTGGGGAAAGTAACCCTTGCGTATGTCCTGATCGAGCTCGGTGTCAAAACCCATCGTTTTTGGCATCTGCGCTAAATGCATGGTGAGGAAGGATAGAGAA
>CAAKHB010007201.1:23483-49231 GCA_901007665.1 Aeoliscus strigatus | reverse complement strand
GACGCGTTCGGGGAGTCGCCGCCGTGCCGACCGCGGGTGCTTCGCCCCCCCCCGGTCGCCCCCCCCGGTCGCCCCCCCCGGTCGCCCCCCCCGGTCGCCCCCCCTGTTCTTTAAAAGCAGTCTTCTGTGCTACAGCTGTATGTTTTGATGTAGCCGAAGGGCCGTTCGTAAGAACGGCCTTCTGTTCTAGAGCCGTACGTGTTCTCGTAGCCGAAGGGCCGTTCGTAAGAACGGCCTTCTGTTCTACAGCCGTACGCGTTCACACGCGGGACACGTTGGGGGTCGGCTACGGGATGCGGTCGGCTACGGGACGCGGCCGGCAACGGGCAGACCCACTTCAAAATTTCTCGAAGAGGGATTTTCTAGTTAAAATATACAATGCACACCAATGATGTGACAGAATCTTAAATACATATCTACAACCTGTCCTCAACTACCCGTTAAAGGTCTTTTGGTATTTATCTGCCTGTTCTCTCTGGATTTTGATGCTTTTTGTTACCAAATGTCACAATTATAAAGAGATGTCTTCTCCCTGAGCTCCACCTCGCTGATTCGTTCACTTGCACGCAAGTATTTGGTGACATGATATGTGATGGCACGTGGTGATAGCAGACACTGGCTTGTGTCGGTGATTCACAGCAAATGGCACAAGGCGGGTGTCTAAGGAACACAACAGTGGACAGACGGAGGGAGGAGAGGACAGAAGAGGCAGAAAATGGACCTGGTGGGACAGAAGAGGAAGCACGACAGGGAGCACGGTCGATGCCCGGGAAACAGGGAAGTTAAACAGAGAAGGAGAGACGGCGGGAGAAGAGGGGGCAAAGGCTACCAGCGCATTCAGGCCCCCAGCATCTTCTTGACCAGGTAGCCGGGGATAGAGTAGAGGAAGAGGCCCAGCATGAGCAGCAGCAGGATCAGCCCCAGAGCCTTGAGGATCAGCCAGCGGTAGTTGTGCCAGATGAAGTAACGAATGGACTTCAGAGGGCCCAGAAACCACATTAGACTGGTGTCCGGTCGACTTAGAGGAAGGAGGGGGAGGGAGAGAATGCAGATGGAGGTAAAAGCAGAGAAAGGGAAGGTGGAAAGGAGACACCAAAAAGGGAAGGAACGAGGGGGAGACAGTTGAAGAAATGGCCGGGGGAGAGTGTAACAGTGGACTTGAGACTGTTTAAACCAACGACGTCACACATTAGAAAGGACCCTCTCTCTGTCTGCTTCCCCACTGTGGGGGTGAACGTCCTGAGGAGGAGACAGCCACACTACTAACTACACCCTAAAAGGAACACCGTCAGGAAACAGGGTCATGTCTTACTTTGGTTTCTCCAGTGGATCGGGCTCATTGCGTCCGAGTCCTACGGGACTTTTCTCGGCCTCCTCTGCTGTCACCAGGTGGAGCTCAGCTTCAACTTTACCCTGCAGCGACAGCGGATTCCTGCTCAACTGCAACAGGCAGCGTTTGTTCTTGGCGCTCGTGTGTGATGACACTACGGGGACTTTACCGTGAGCTCCATCTCATCGTTCTCATCGCGGGCCACAAACGGCCACCATCCCTTCACCCGCTTTTGTTTGAAGATGGAAATGGTGGGCAGCTCCTGCTCATTGCGGATCATGTCGATGGAGCACTGCTTTGCTGTCTTTGCCCCACGAGGGAACCGGTTTAGGTCCAGTTCAATCGCACCTAGCGGTCAAAGACAAATCAGATCATATCCAAAGCGGCTGTCGGAAACGATGACATCATGTTCTGTTCTGTACTGATGATTGCCGGTCAAGAATCCCTCATCACACACGTCTGAGAACACATACCCAGGAAGTCATCAGCAGAGAAGTGGTCGGCGTCCCACACCTGCAGCGTGAGACGAGGGGGAATCTTGTATTCTGTCTCATCCCAAGAGAACATGGACTCTTTCTTGGAGATGACAATCTTCTCCTCGGCCATGAGGTAATCAAAGGGGAAGACGAAGCGCCAGTTGAAGTTCCCCTCTCCGGTCAGAGAGTGGTAGTGGACGTCTGTGTCCTGCTTGTCCTCCTGCTGTCCTTTCAGCCACCTGGGGGAGGACAGAGGCCAGTCAGAGCTCCGTTCTGTGGGGGCATCAGACTCAGAGGCTGGTTGACCTTTAGGATCATGGTTTGGTGAAATCAGTGGGTTGATTTTGAACTTTGATCATGGACTTTCCACCATTTATTGAAGCCATTGAAAGTCAATTTGATAACAAGGGGCACCGGACAATTCAAATTTACTCGTCTGCCAACAAGAGAGATGATGCTAATAGGTCAAAAATCAAAAACAGAGAGGAGTGATTCCCCCCAACAGCAAATCAGATGAATACCCTTGTGTGTGCATTGGTTTTAGTGACATTACTTAGCATCCATCAGATCTGATGTTGGAGTGTCACACTCTTTAAGCCATGCAAGTCCAAGCCATGCAAACACAAATGCTGCAGATGCAAACAAGCAGATCAAATCATTTCGGGCTTTATAATGCTGGTTGGAGCGTTTCCAGTAAGTTCTGTCACCGTCCTGGTTCTGACCATCGCTTTTAGTTGTTATTTGCATTGTTTTGGACTTTGGGTTTTCTGTTTCCCCAGTGTTTCACTTGACCCTGAGCTTCCTGTGTTCCATGTTCCTGTGCTTCCCCTGCTTCAGTGTGTTATTGTCACTGCTTGGTGTTTCAGTCCTCCCCTGGACTGAGACTGTACCCTCATGGTTTATAAATATGTCGATCACCAGATTGACACGACAACCTCTGTCTTATTTGTCCATTCCAGGAATCTTTGAGTCCCTGAATATGTTGTGATGTAACATTTCTATCTGGCTGTATAAACCAGATCAAATAATGACAACTGGAACTATAAAATACTTCATTCTTAATTGTTCTGGAAAACAACTCTCCTATTAATAAATACATGTAGATAGGGAATATTTCTCTTGCTTTCTGTCTTCTTGCTTGGGGTAGTTTGAGGATGGTACTGTTTGTTGTAATGCAACATTCTGGGGAAACAAGTCCACGTCATGTGAGGGAAAAGTGCAGAGAAGAGATGCATCAATTCATGGCAGGAAAAATAATTGCACTAGCAGACCCAGGCTTCGTACTATAACTCACTGTCTTATTCCTGCCAGCACATGTCTGCAAATCGGGATGGTCGAACATGACAATGGAGTCGTTATATGGCATGCAAGGTCTTTATAAATAGCCATGCGACAGTCTCTGAATAGTTTGGAAATTAAACTTATTTTTTTAGAAACTGCAGCACAGAACCCATCTTCCTGTCAGTAGGTATTAGGACTCCGTCATTTATTATGTGTTTATGTTATGGGTAACGTGAAAAAACAGATATTATGCAAATTACCTGGGTTTAACCAGTAAACACGGTAAGGGTTTGTGCTAGCTAATGGATTGTTAGCTAGCTAGCTAGGTATTTTAGCAATCCACCGTGGGCAGCTAGCTGACGTTATAAATGTTATAAACGTTAGCTAGCTAGCTAGTGAGATGTGGTAGCTTTGCACATTACCCGAAAACACGGGTAGTCCTCCATCCTCCACTAATGGAAGCCAACGATAGGGAAAATAATTATCATTTGTTTACTGCTTATAGACGCTTGACATGATAGTGGGACAGTGTAAAAGGATTTCCTTTTGTGTCAAATGTCTGCTTTATTTTTCCGTTTTTTCTCATATTGGAAATGTTGTGCTCTAGCAGAAATATTGAGCTAAGTTTGCTAATTTAAACCATGACATAAAAACAACCTTTGGTGAATTCTCTGTTTTCTTGAGGAATGGAGTAAAGGACCAGTATGTAACCGTGGCTCATCAACAGAAATGGCTTTAAGATTACTTGTCTTAATTTGCTAGAAGCGTTTCAGCTTAAACATCATCCAAACAAAGTGGGTCAGGTCAGTTTGGTCCTGGACTTCTTTCACTTATTTGTCATTTGTTTTCAGCATGCTGATTGGAGAGTTTGAGGCAAGCGAGGGGAAGTGTTGGATGCAAATCTGAGACAAGGCAGCAGAAGGGAAATATAAGGAAAAGATTCAGGGGCTTCAGGGGGATGACGGGGAGGGTACTTGTACAAGCCATGCGATGGAATCGTGTGTTTACCCCCTGACATAGATGTCAGACATCTTCTCTCCTGTCATGAAAGCATCGTCCTCTAGAATTACGTCATCAGTGTTCCAAATAACAACACGAAGCTCAAAGCTAGATGTCAAAAGAGCATTGACCAGAGAAGAAGAAGAAAGAGGACGACAGACAGGGGATGGGGGAGGCACACCACAAGACGCACACAACAAACGGCACAAACACACACATACACAGAAAAAATGGAAACAAACCAAAAAAGTAGTTAACGGCAAAAAACCTCACAACACACAGCTCACGGGACACGGCGTGGTCGCTGCATCCCGGTACGTACCCCCTCACAAATATGTCACTGGACTTTTCCCCAGTGAAGTAATCATCGTCCTCCAGTATTACTTCGTCTGTATTCCAAATAATCACCCTGAGCTCATATCTGGTGAGGGGGAGGAAGGAACACATACACACGCATACACAGTTGGACTGCTAGTGGACAGGTCAATTGATCAATTTGTTTTTTTCCAAAAGGCTAAAGAGCTTTAAAGTTATTTTTAGTGTGACTGTTTTGACCATACTATGACTGAATTCATCACATCGCATTTTGCTACAGTAGGTTCGCAGACGAGTCAGGAGACTCACCTTAGAGCAAGTTAGCATGTCAACATTGTGTTAGCTAATAGAATAAAATCATTAACATGATGACTTGTAATGCAAGACTAAGACTTTGATACGTTACCTTGTCAGGAAATACGACATTTATCAGCAAGAGTGGTTCCTTCTATATGAAGGCTCCCAGAAGCATCGAAGTACATCTGCTGTTACTGCTTTGATTATGATATATTACATACTGTGCCTTTAAATCGCCAGGCATACATACCTCTTTGGTTTTCTTGGTGCTATCTCAATGGCAGGTCCGGGAGCTGGCATGTCCATAGGAAACATATCTACCCACATCTCAATACGACCCTTTGAGCACAATGGAACAGGTTAAGAACAGAGCAGCTGATCGGTTTCGTTGACTCCAGGCAAAGCGGGCCTTTCCCTGACCTGTTCGATGCCCGGTTTGTCAGGGTTCAGCAGGGGTCTCGTCTCCACGTGCTCAGGAACGAGCTTGCAGCCAACTCTGGGTATTTCCTCCCAGTGGTTCAGCACCGTCAGAGCTAAATGCTCCTCCGTTTGCTTCTTCAGACCTGTGGCAAAGACAAACAGGGAAAATAGATAGATGTGAGTGGAAAATCTAAATATCACAATGGACATGAAAGACTGCACAGAAAAGCAGAGCGACATTGTCTGAAAACATCTCAGCGATGTTCATGCATCACAGTGATGCCATGGTGACACTAAGTAGCTCTTTTCAAAATAAAAACCCACTCATACCATTTTCATCCTCGATCTCTGTGGGTCCTGTAAACAGGCGGTTTGCCACCTTGACTTTTCCTCCAGGCCCGTAATGAGGTCCATCAACCTTCCCGTCCTTGCAGAGCTTTGCCAGGATCTGGCTGGGCTTCATCGGGTCCCGCCAGACATTGTATCCATGACTATCCTCAACAGAAAACATATTCAACTGAAGTACTGTAAGCAGGATTTTTTTTCCCACACAGTATTTAATAGTAGTGTTCAGCCTCGTATGCTGACAAATGCTAAATGAATCATAAACTATAGGAGCGAAGGACACTCACACAGAGTAGTTGGAGGAAATACCACATGTGGCTCTGTATTTGCTGTAGAAACGATTCTCCAGGTCGATCTTTGTCTCGCCAATCAGGTCATCAGTGCCAACAAGGTCCCAGTCGTACACGGACACCGTTAGCATGGACTCCATGGGAAATGTAGCTTCGATGTCAAAGGATCTGAGCAAGAAGAAGTGGAGGAGAATGAGGAGGATAAAGGGGAACTGAGAACTATACATGAGGAAGGATTCGGCTTAAATGCTAGAATATCCAGTCAAAACAATAGACGCTTTCAGCTTCTTTCAAGAGTTCATGCTAATGATGTAAATCCAAATACTCGGTCAACTCACTTGCCAAATACGGGGTTGAGCTGTTTGGAGATGTAGTTCTCCTTGTCTTTGATCTCTGACTTGCCCAACTTGATGACAACATACGGATCCGCCTTCCCATTGATATCGGCGGGATGAAGATCGGTGGCCTGAAGGAAGACGGACCAAAGTCACAAAAACTCATCAGACCACAGCGGAGGAATCATGATTCATGAATCATGATTTGGATTATTTGAAAAAAAAAAAAAAGCAGGAGTTGATGTACTGTTTTTGGAGATATGTGAAGTGATTATTTATTACTGATATTCGTATCTTCGTCACCTGTGCAGCAAAATGTAAAAGGTAGATGCCATATCATGTCAAAGGAGACAAACTGGTAAAATCCTCTAGGACTCTGACTAGTTGAGAAAATACAAAAGTAACCTAAACTGACAGGACAGAAGAGGTCACGTACTCTGACCACATAGACCCGGACGAGGATGTTGATCGGGTCATTATGAGGAATGCTCTGGAACATGCCCATGTTGGGATCAAATCCTGCCTCTCTTGTGATCTCCTCTGACAGCGGCAGCTTGTACATACATAAGGAGCCCTGAGTCACAGGAGACAAAGGTTTCAGAGCACATGTATTTTGACCTTTGACCTTTTTATTTGTGGGCAGCGTCCTGTGGGCAAAGATGTTCATGTTTTCATTCTGTCTCATCCCACCTTGAATCTTCCCACTATTCTGTCGTCATCCAGCGCGTGCTCGTCGTCGTCCCCGGCCTTCCCTCGGTAGAGGTTGAAGGTGTGCAGCCAGTCCTCGAAGTCGCCGTACTCCGTCTCCAGCTCCTTGTTAAAGACCTGTGAAGAACAGTTTGCTGCTGTGTGTGTGTATGTTATCTGGAGTTTTCCGGAGTGTGAATGATTCACGCACCACCAACTCGTCCACTCGCGCTTTCACTGGCTGTTTCTCGGCTCCATCCACAGCTTGACCCTTCTTCTTGTCCTTGGAGCTCTTCTTCTCTTTGCCCTTTTCCTTTGTCTTGGAGCCTTTCAGAAGAAGGTCATCAGGTTTGATGTCTGATTGGAGGGTTGAGTGGAGGTAGAGATGCACAAAGCAAGGTGGAGTCACGATGAGGGGAGGTGTGTTTACACGCAGCACGCTGTGTGACAGCTGTGATGGGATTACATGTCCCTCAATTCACACTTCAACAAACAGGTTTCACTTTAGATTAGAAAATGACTCTGAAAAGAATTATGTACTACACTATTTAACTATTTAATACTACACTATTTAACTGTCCAAACCTTTATGAAAGTGCAGCGAGGCAGGGACAGGGATTTAACATTTCATCAGAAGATGATTTTCACAATAAAACTCATGATGAGGTCCAACTCCTGGTAACAGAAGGAAATGTGTTTCCATATGACTGTGATGTATTTGTTTACCTTTATTACCAAAGTCTCAATAGCAAAACTATTTATTAATCTTATTATTTATATTTACTATTTATTAATGTATTAATCTGAGTTTTACAAATCGCTGTGTGATTGTACATAATTCAAGACGTAGAGATTTCATTTCGCCCTTATATTAGACCTTTGTATATAGATGTATTGAAATCTGTTTTTGTTGTTGTTGTTGTTTCCATAACGTAAACAGCAGACTTCTGATTGCTGTCATTCGTGCTGCGTGCTGAGGGTCCATGCTGATGTATGATGTATGGTCATGAACACGGCTACCCTCATGGACAGACGGTGATATTAGGGATTAACCATCGTGAAGCTGCTGTTGTTGCAGTCAGGAGCATTTTAAAGAACGAGTCCTCGTCTGTTGTGCAGCTCAAGTAACAAATGGATATTTGACAACAGAAGAAAACTCATTATTACTATGTGTAACAGGCATTCATGATATTTGTGCCTCTGACTGTGTATGTGTACTTCATGTATGTGGTATTGTTTTGGGTCTGAACCTAAGTGCA
The DNA here is from genome assembly GCA_901007665.1 of Aeoliscus strigatus. Classification (NCBI taxonomy): domain Eukaryota; kingdom Metazoa; phylum Chordata; class Actinopteri; order Syngnathiformes; family Centriscidae; genus Aeoliscus; species Aeoliscus strigatus. Next base: position 41,197 of record CAAKHB010007201.1, on the reverse strand, counting down.
GTTTGCCCCATCTAAAACTTTTCATAGTTTGACAGTGGGTTTGATGAGTTCAGACTCTGACAACATTCTTCTTCCTCTGCGGCTGACGTAACAGAACAGCACTCATGAATGCAGACATGAATGTAATGACCGGGCTGACTTGTTGGATACCTGCTGCCTCCGCTGCGATCTCCAGGTCCTCTCTCTCCTCCGCCTCTGCCTGAGCGGCCTCCTGAGCTCTGAGGGCCTGGAGGGACAACTTGTTTTCAACAGCTCTCTGAGAGCAGACATACGACTCAAATACAACGGAATCTCCCAAACCTCCTTAAGTGTCTCGATAGATGCAAAATACTTTGACCACCAATCCAGCATCCTCTCGTCCGTCTCCTCTTCTTCCTCCACGCCTCCCTTCTTTTTCTTCTTCTTCTTCTTTTTGTCTTTGTCACTCTCTTCCTCAGTCTGTTAAAACAGTTTGAACACTGAAGCGGTCCCCAGCAGCTCAGCTATATTTGGTATTGAGGCTCCGGGCTGCCATACTAGATTAGTTCATTGCCAGATTTCTATAGGAGCAGCTACTTACCATGTCAACTTTGACTACAGCGTCAGACGTCTACGACAGCACAAAGCACAGCACAGGGGATAAAACACACAACGGATCATATCACACAGACTGTGGCCGACTATAGAAATTAGCAGGCAATGTTCCTTTGTGCATCAACATACTTAACAGAACTCGGAAAGAAAAAGTCTTACTGCATCCAACTTGACAATCGTGTCCATCTTTCGGACCAGAGGCTCTGAGTCCATGTTGACCATGATGTCACCTGTGGAGCGAGAGAGAGTGCGGGAGGAAACGCTGGGTGAGGCGCAAGGCTGGGAGCCGCCATTGGTTAGGACCATGTAGCCATTCATTAGCTTAGCTGGTGGAAGCCCAGGAGGAGAAGAATGACACGCAGGAAAGGGAGAGAAGGTTCAGGCACAAAGATAGGAACAGCATGAAGCAAGCAGAGAGATGAGCAAAGTCAGTGAAGAACCTTCTTGTTTGAACCTTCATGGACGTCCTGTGTCCTTTGACGGACAGAGCAACCGGCACATCCAGCAGGTTTGAACGAGAAAAGAAATGCCCTCATACAAGGTCCGTACAGATTTATACTTCTTATGCTCAAAGACACTGCAGACTGTCTATTACAGATGATTCTAAGTATGTAGAAAACGAAAAGGAAGAGATGTGTAAAAACCCAGGAGATGATAGTTGTCAAACACACTTATACATATCTAACGTACACATCTTTTGTTACTTTCTGTGTCCAATAAGGTGAATGAAGAAGGACCACAATTTGATGATCAGTGTCTGTCTTCACTGATGTGTGCAGTCCAGAGGTGTTTGTTTGTACATTCTACCTGTGTACATCATGTACTGCAGCAGGTGTCAGCTGCTGTCCGTGTACCTGCGGTGGCCCAGTTGTTGGAGGTCTTGTCGGGAGCGCTGTAGATGAAACGCCTCAGGCTGGTGACAGCGTGCGACCCCACCAGGATGTAGCGACCGAACGCACGGCAGTCCACCACCCTGATGTTGAGTGGAGGGTGGAGAAGTTCATTCTCTGGAAGGTCCTAAGCACAAAGTCAAACATGGAATCTTTCAGTTTGTCTTTTTCTTTTCTGATAGTTCAAAACACCTCACCCCCACCCTTCGACGGTGACTCCCACCGTCTCAACTTATCTTCCCGTTCTCATTGTCAGCCACCCATACCTGTGTAAATAGTCTCATCTTACTTATTTAATACAGGGCTTCATTTTATTGTAACGTTATCCTGTGTCATGACAAGAAAGACTCTTGAATGTCGAATTCTGAATCAACAGAAAAAAGTTCATTGATAAAGCTCATGAACTGAAAGCAGCTGGATCCAATATTTCATGTCTGACTTTCATGTGACTTACCACCTCAAACCACTTGACCAGAGTGCTGAAATTGGGATTCTTCTTATAGTTCTGGATGAGCACAGACTGGACACCTCTGCCTGCGCACTCAATGTCCACACGTGGCCGATCCACCTGGGCGAGATTAATTCGCTTCAAGTCCCTTAAGCCCCAAAACAAAACCTGAAATGGAGAGAGCAGCAGAAGGATAAAGAGGATACAGAACATTCAAATCGGTGCTTCTAGTCTCACCTCTATACGATAGCGGCTGAGCACAGGCCGAATGCCCAGCGGCACAGGAAGGATTGGTCCGTGCTCTGGATCCGTTGGCCCTTCAATGGGAGGGAGGTCAGCTCTCCCTCCTTGACCAATCTGACGAGGGAGGAAAGAGAGGACGTCAACCTGAGCCTTTTCGTCCCTGCGGCCCCAAATACGTACAGTGCTCCTGTTTCTCTGCTTGAGCAAGAAGAGACTGAAGACAAATGTCCTATGCTGGCAGAGAGTCCAGCAAACACCACAGAGAGCAAATGGGATGAAAAGAGAGAGCACCTTGATTTGAGGAACAGCAAAGTTATGGACGGCGATCAGAGCTCGTCTAACTTCCTCGGCATCGTAAGGAATCTGTCAGCGGCAGCAGGGCACAAGAGCGAGAAATGGAAGATTCACAGGAAAATGACAGGATGGTGATGGGGGACAGAGAAGTTAGTTTCAGGGAAGTCGAGTGATAGTGTGGTGGAGAGAGGAGATGAAATGGAGAAAGCCGACTACCTGGAGCAGCTCAAAGGCCGCCAGCAGCTCCCCGGCGGTGCAGTTCCCTCTGTAGATCTGGTAGTACTCCAGCTGCGGCGGGAACCTCGGGGGCCCGTAGTGCTCGTCACACATCTTAATGGTTGGCTTGGCGAACGTCCGACCTATGAACTCCGCCTTGCCCTGAACACCCGCATCATGACAGCCAGGAGAGTCAAGGGGACAGTGGCGGGGAGTTAGACATGGGTGTGGGAGGTGCAGTTTCCATGGCAACCACATGGTGCCAGTGTGGGTTCAAATGAGGATGCAAAAACTGTGGAGTTGGAAAAGCTTGCATAACAGACAAAACAAAACAAAACAGTTCTTTTCTGCTTTTCTGTCACCACTCTACATATGAAAATAAACCAAGAATTTATATTCACAGCAGAAATACTTTCAAACTCTGAGAGTTTGAGGCATCACAGAGACGGGGTGGAGGAGGGAGGACAGACATGAGGGATGGAGAGGCAAAGCTCTTTTAGTTTTATTCCACGGGTTTCACACAGACCGATGCTTCCATTCATGCATTGATTCACTGACAACATTCCTACCACCGTGTCCTGGTCGTAGACTTCAACCACAATGATGGGTGGGTCATCTCTCAGCTCGCTTGCCTCCCCAAACAGCTCCACATCGTCAAACACCAGCAGCTGGTCCCATGTTGGGCAAAGGGTCTCGCTCAGGACCTGCAGGGCACATGAAGACCCAGGTTATGTTACAAACAGCCTCTCTCACACACACACACACATTCATTCATGGATAAAGAAAAACACCCTTGTACCTCGGTGACCTGGCTGTGTGTGGAGAAGAAGACTCTTGCGAAAGGGTCTGAAAGGCCGCTGCTGTCAGCAGCAAAGAGACTGCGGGCCTGGTACATGTGTGCTCTCAGCTGGAAGACCTGTTTCACTGTTCACACACACACACACACACACACACACACACACATCTTAAAAATCAAAAATCACTATAGGCTGTTTGGCTGCCAGTTTTATCTCGCTACAGCTAATTTATATACTATCAAATCTGTACCCTATGATAGGGCTTGGAATGTGCGTGTGTGTGTGTGTGTGTGTGTGTGTGTGTGCCTTCCTGTTTTCCTCTGCTCCTGCCTCTTTCTCTCTCTCTCTCTCTCTCTCTCTCATCTTACTTATCTCTGTTTCTCTCTTTGTTTCACCCCAACTGGTCGAGGCAGAAGGCCGCCCACACGTAGCCTTGGAACTGCTCAATGTTCCTGAGCATGTGCATGTTGGTTTCTATGAGAACAGTCACTCACCAAGACTCAGGAGGGATACAAATAAAATCTGATCCAACCTGACACATTAACTGACAGTCGACTCTCTGTTTGTGACAGAAACGTGACCAGTACGGTAGGAACCCATTTTGTCTGTGGACATGAAGAGGAAGATGTCTGTTGTTTCATTGCACTCACTGTTGTAGACGAGGCTGACAGGGGGGAGAGACTGAAGACCAGGACTCGTTTTAGCTTTAATCTCCTCAAAACCGTTGGGCAGACCGCTGAGGAAATCCTTTCGTTGCTTGTTGAGGCCGAGCCACAGGTACAACTCCAACTTAGCCTGAACGGTCCAACCTGCAGGACCGAAGCCCTTCTTACCCGGCAGCTGTGGACAGATGAAAGCAGTTAAAAGTAGAGCGGCTCACGAACCTCAGTGTACGCAGTTTGTCCCGTGGGTATAGTTACTCACAGCGAGTCGACAAGAACACAATGATGCACCGATAAAACAGCCTATTGATTTTTTTTTTAAACGTTCTCTCTCCTCAGGTGTGGAAAGAACGCACCTTCAGGAAAACAGCTTTGACTTTACCACAGTCCTTCCCTGTTTCCTCATCCACGATGGAGTAGAGGATGTCTTTGGAAGGGATCCGGGAATAAGCAACGCGCTTGTTGTTGCTCATCATCCAGATGAAAACATCTGGGATGCTGTGCTGCGGCTGGAAGAGACAGCGCCGTGTTGGGTCACGTCACTCAATCAGCAGCGGTCAGAGAACATTCCACAGACTTGGGTTCGCACCTCGTCGGCCAGGAAACGGAGCCGCTGCAGGAAGATCTGCACCAGCTTCAGTTTGTCTCTGAATGTGTTCTTCTTCACCTGCGTCCTCATTTGCTTGGCTTGCTGACCCATGCTGTCCTGTGGGAGACACACACACACACACACACGCACACACACGCTGTAAGTTGCATGCAAATAATGGAAAATACTTTTAGATATCACATCAGATTTCATGAAGCAAATCAATTAACCTGCAACATGATTTAATGTGCAGAAAGTTAAGTCAGTGTAAAACAAATTAAGTAAGAGCATAGATAAACTGTCATCTCATCATCTCTTCTGTATTTGAGAAAAGAAGTCACACCATCTCTCTCATACAGGACTTGAGCCTTTCTCGGTCCAGCTTGGTTCTGCCCGCCTGGTTCACGTCCTTGTTGGCCAAACTCACAAACCGACTGGAAATGACCAGAACATGCAGGTGTTAATATCGCAGCCTCCTCAGACACGTGATCCTACATTTATGTTTGAAGTCCTTTCACCTGCATCCAAAGAAATCTAATCTAAAACACAAATCCATGACAGAGAAGTCTTCCTCACTGGTCCCTGAGGGTTTGATGAGGACTCCAGTCGTCCATGTGCATGATTGGAAAGTGCTTTACTCTGTTAAAGCTCAGTTTTATCACTGGCAGTATCAGGGGTGTCATTACAGACCAGTCACATACAAGATGCTGACAAACGATAAATATCATGAAGCTTTGCCTGCAGCCGACGCTGAGCTCCTCCAGCACCCCCCTGAGTCTGCGCTCTGGAAAGGCCTTCTCGGTCTTAATGATCTCCTGGACATCATTCAGACCTTCTTCCTGTTAAAACACACACACAAAATCTGCAGTTTAGCACAAATGAATCACATCACACCATTCACCGGACAAAGCTCTTCATGTATGTGTCTTTTTTGTTACAGAAAAGTCTTCTACCAGCAAGGGGTTGGCTCATGTCTGCTCAAGAGTGTTATTGAGAGTTTTTAGTGTCATTATCGGCTCAAAATGTCCAACACTTTTACTTACATATACCAGTTTCATCATCTCCTGAATGGTTCAGGTGTTTCCTGATAAAAACAAACAGACATGGTGGCTGTGTCCTGTTGATCACATTGTCAACCCTGAAGTGCTCTGAAGCTTTTTGTTTTCTTTCTTTCTTTCTTTCTAAAACACATTAGAAGTGGGTTTGATTATTAGATTGCATGTTTTAATGTTTCATGTGTTGATGGAAAGCCCATAAGTTGCCACTGGATGACAAGTGCTGTAAAAATAAAGCTGTGTTGCCTTTAAGTGTATAATTCACTTTAATTCACAAAATAAACAACATTGAACAGCAGTAAAGAAGACTTTGAGATCCTGAAGCATTAACCCGTTCAAAGGAAATTCCAACCCACTGCTGTACTACATGCATCGTATTTGCACTTTGAACGGCGTCATGTACACTGACTGACCAGCTTGTCGGCGATCTTGTCCATCATGTTGGAGTTGTACAGTCGTCTTCTCTGGTCCTGCCACCAGCTCTTGATATAGACACATGGCTTCTTTTCAAAGTATGGAAGATGGAAGTAATTCCTGTCAACAGGTGGACTCAGTGATGAAAGTGGTCTGTAACATATCAGCTGTACAAACTTTGGCTCCCCTTGACCTCTGACCTGTCAGTGATGAAAGGCTTCATGGGAGGCGTAGAGGAGACAGAGACGAGGTCGGCGTCCTCGTCAGCTTCATCCTCACTGGAGTTTTGGATCAGCTCGCTCTCCTCCTCTTCATTTTCTGCATCTTTCCTCCTCTTTTTTGTCGATGACGGTCTGCTGATGCCATCTATCTGGTTGCCATAGTTACCTTTTAAAGGACAAAGTATTACACATTGCTAAGGACAACTTTATTATGTAAATGAAACACCTCGTGTGATGTTCATTTTCCCATTTTGAAGTACAGTGTGAATATGAAAGCTGGTTTACCTATTGTGATTTCAAAAGTAATCGGCTTGTCACCAATCTTTCTATCAATCATTGTGGCTTCTAGGAAGGAGCCAAAGAGGAAGAACTCCTCCACTTTCCCTGTGGCACTCTAAGAGAGAATGAAGAAAAGGAAGTATCACTGAATGAATGAATGAATGAATGAATGCATGAATGAATGCATGAATGAATGCATGAATGAATGAAGGTGCATTCATTGTAACATTTGTTAAAGAGTTGCAGCTTCTGTATGTCTCATTTACCCCCACACATCAAATCTGTCATCCTCTCTAATTCATAATAATTGGGAGGACTAGTGCACCTGAGTCAGGGTGGTGTGAAGCAGTGACCCTCCCTAGGGAGACATTTTACACTGATCAATGATGCAGCGGGGGTCAAATAGCTCACAACACATCCGTTTCTGATTTCCCACAGCACACAACACATCATGGCTGTGGTGGATTGTCACAGCAGGGGGATTACGGTGGGTCAGGGAGTCAAAGACAGGTCAATGGACCACAGGTCAACATAACAGCCTCTCTCAGACATGTTCATTAGACAGTTTGCAGCTGTTTGAGGTTAAAGGTCACACGTAAGGATTTGTGAACTAGTTTTGACTGCACAGGTCAGTTTCATACAATATGGAATCTGGAAGTCCAGTCCAGACCAAAGATTTTCATGAATTTCAAGCTACGGTTGTGAAGACACATTTGCGCCTCAGAAGGATGTATCAGTGTATCCTCCTGGTTCATTCGTTCTTTCATCTTCTCCCGATTGCTCGTTGCTTGTTAAGGGTCGTGGTTGTGCTTGAGTCGATCCCAGCGGGCAGCTGATTGGCAGAACTGACACTGAATCTTTGGTCGGGACAGACTTGAAACAGGTTCATCAAAAACACCCTGCGATGATGATAAACGCTCTCACCTCAGAGATGTTGGACACAGACTCTACTTGCACCTCAGTGGAGCTGATGATCTCGGGGGACGTTGTGTCGAGGATCTCCACGGCAATAGAGAGCAGGAGCCGGGCTCTGAAGGACACACCTTCTCCAAGTCCATCGTTCAGGTCCTGGTGTTCGTCCATGAGCGTGTACTGCCGCGTGGAGCCGTACATGTTGACCCAGGCTGGCCCCAGGGTGGGCAGGAACCCTGCACCGACATGTTATTTGGAATTACATACCGTTTAATCTCATCTTTCATCCACTGATTTCTTCTCAGTGAATCGTGCAGTTTTATTCAAATGCATTCGAATGTTGATTGATGATAAATTTGAATGTCTCCTGCTCACTATTCAAGTGGTTGTTTCAAAAGGGTCGAGGGGGTCATGTGTTTCAGTCAGGCAGAACTAATTACCATCTACAGTAAAACCTTAACAAGCTCACAGGGGCTAATTAACGTAGCAGACAGCTAATCAATGCTAATAACCTGTCGAATGGGGCCCCCCCGTTGGTTGGATTTACCTTTGTCGCCATCATTGCATATTTTGCGGAGGTCAAGAAAGTGGGTGCCAATGGCTACGTCATTGACCTTGTCTGAGTCCCGTATTTGGACCTTCAAACGTTTGCACAGTGGAGGGAAGAGCTCAGTGAAGACTACTTGCTCATTCCAGATTGGTTCATAACTGCTCTTCTGGACCGACGTCTTTCCCTGGAGACAGAACACATAGAACCAAAGTGTATTTTTATCTGTTGTCGTGTGTGTCTTTTCACACAACACGTCATGGCGTAGCACGTTACTTTCTGTCCAGCGAAGTGCACTTGTACGTAGGGGTCCACCAGGTCTCTGTTCTCTCCTATGAGCGCCTTCTTCACATTGGCCATGATGCTGGTGTTCATCTTCGGAAGGCCCTCAGCTCGGTAGATCTTCACATAGAACCTGGCCCACTGCCTCTCTGCTGGGATGCCCTCCGGGAGAAGAAGGTTCCTGGGAGAACGCAGAACCCCATGTAAGTAGCAGCAGTTACTGTTGGAACACGAAGATGTAGACAAACCACAGCTCGGGCTCATCTTACCCCTCAATGTCGTCCTCGTCGGTCTCGTTGGCCTTGTGCGGGGTCTTGATGTTGTCACCCTTGCTGACCACGGCGATGTCACACTTGATATATCCTTTGCAGCCCGCTGTGATGTCATCAGGATCGGACAGTATAGCCCACCTGTGGTAGAACTGGTGCTCTGGGGTTGGGATCACACAGTCAGTCAATACTTTAAACGTTTAATAAACGTTTAATCACGTTTAAGTTAATAAATAGAAAAAAAAGAAGAAAAAAAGGCAACTGCCGTTGTGTTCGTGTTACAACTTGTTGTTTACCGGGCTGAGAGTAGACCGTCCCAACATCCATCTTGAAGGTTCCCACCAAGGTTCCACTCCGAAGAAGATTTTTAGAGTGGATGACCTAAGAAGGCCCAAAAATGAGTACACATTGCGCTACAGAGTGGATTTGATCTGTGCATTTTACTTACGGAGAGCTTGATGATCTTATCAAACATGACATCAGGAGGGACGTGGAAGTCAAAGACGAAATACTGCGGAGAGCAGAGGAAATGTTAAAGGCAAACACCTCAGAACACCTCCGCTAGATCCACAGGTCTGGATGACACATTCCATGACTGGGGTCACAGTGTTGACAGGTGTTTACATGTTTACACCTGATTTGCTTTGAGACAGAAATGACACCAAGACCGATTGAAAAGTGAAGATCTCTTCATTTTGTTGTCAGACAGGAGATCAACTGTTCCTCTGTTCTACTGACAAAAGAGATATTCTGCATCATCGTCTTTCTTACTTCTCATGACGTGATGCCACCAAGCTACTGGAAACAATTCAAACAACTGGCACTCCGGAATCAGCCGTCTGGGAAGGGGGGAGAGAAAACTGGGAGGAGGACTATTACCTGATCAGTCTGGTCTCCAGTTTGTGTCCACGGGGGATTTTCTTACAAACAAGACAAATCAATAGCAGACAACCCCGGCAGAACTGAGCCCAGAGACTGAGCTCTGAGCGCGCTGGCGTACTCATTACCACCTAATACTGTCTTAATGCTGAGTTGGAGTGTGTCATTGTGTGTCTCAGCTGTTCTACTCTCAGGTCTGTTGCATCTGTGCGGACTCGACGTCATTCAGTTCACTGACGGAACAAACACTGGTGTCTGCATCTACATCTGCGTCGGCAACATGTCTATTAACATGTCTTCTGCCTTATACTTGGTTCACAGTACTACGGATTTTTCAATCCGTATGTGATTCTACCTCCTCTATCATTATTCCAAATTCAAGCTACTTTCTTACTCCTCTGAGTTCACTCAAGCTGGAGTTTTACAGACGGAGTCCCACCTCGTTGTAGTACGGGCAGTTGGTGGACTCCTTCATTGATGTGTACTTCTTGTCGTCTCCGATCTCCACACACACCACAGGGTCCATGTTGAGTCCAATTAGCTGCCGGGCCTCGATGACCGTGATGCTGATCTGATGGGAGACATTCACTTTCAACTTCATTATGCAAGTGGACGATAATAATAATGTTCAGCACACTGATCTCCAGATTATAATGAACCTCTTAATTAGTTTTAACATGTACCTTTACACCAACGTCTCACCAGTCTGAAGTAATGCAGCACTGAATAGATATGACACTATAATTAGACTTTGGATGGTGACCCTGTGCGCTTTTCCCTCTCTTCAAACGTCAAACTTTACTCATCAAGGCTAAAATAATGCAGGGTTTAATTTCTATTCCTCCAATAATTAGACTGTCGGCCCAATGACGCCATGACCTGGTTCTAGTTTTCTAGTATTTAAAAAGTGTATTTTTTTTTTCTTTCTGAGCTCATATGCTAATATAATCATCAGCTCTCACTACATTTACATGTCTTGATAATTGAACTGGTCCTTCAGACTCTCAGTATTGAGTCTGAGTCTCATACGGACAGGAAGCTGCACACAGAGGTTATGATGTCCCTTCCTCTCTTTGAACCCCTCGATCTGTGATGGATTTGGAACAGTAATTAAAAGATGACAAACATGAATTTATAAGATAAGATCTGATTAAGTCTGATTATTTACTTAAATTCATAGATGTTAACCTCTTTCAGACGACTCACGCACTCACAAACCTGATAATCCACTGGACGTCCGGAGCTCGGTTCCATCTTGATATCGGGTTTGGACCTGAAGAAACACAATCAGTCATTTTTTTACTGATAATTCTCCACTTTCGCTCTGTTTTTTTTTTTATATACCAATAACATCTGTACATGTACATGTGATACATAGATGTGTAGTATTTCACTGCATGTTTTGTGTGTAGGGGACCTCTTATTGGAGATGTTTGTGGTGACGGCGGTGACGGAGGCCAGAGAGATGGTGTCTGGCTCCAGCATTCCTGCAAGACGCATGGCCTTCCTGTCCAGGTCCTCCATGTCCAGGACCGCCGGCTCATCTGCAGGACAACAACAACTGTCAGTATTAAAGCCTCAAACAGAGCAACTACATAGAGATCATATCCTACACATGCATGAAAGATTTGTACCCATTGGATTCCATTGGGATATTTTGGAGTTTTAGTTCGTTTTACATTGAACTCATTTGTTTTTAGAGTATTTTGGGCAAATGGGCACAGACGGCCCTCAGAAACACGTTTCTCCTCTTGTCTATTATAAAGGACACAGATGAACACAGGTCATTTCGGCTGAGGACATTCACCTCTCTTGTGGTCATCTTTTGAGCTCTTGATCTTGCCGAGCTTCATGGCTGAGAAAACTCCCTTCCCCGCTCTGGTGGAAGACAAAGAGACATCAGATGGGAGGAGAGAGGACTGGTATCATGTGCATGTGTCTGATTCACTGATCCTCATGTTGACTGACTCATCTCATTGAAGTCAGGAGGCTCAGACCCACAGACATGGATTCATGTAAGGAGCTGGACATAAACAGAAAACCGCCCATCAGAACGCAACCCAACACCCCAACGTCTATACATCACCGGCGTCTTTGTAACGCGGCAAGACATTTAATTCCGGTTGATATAATCCCACCCAACATCACCGACAGTCCTCCAGACCCTCAATCACAAAACAAGAGTATCCAGTGTCTCCACATCGATATTATCTGGATCACGTATCACAGCAGCAACAATGAGCTTGTGATGTCACCGTCAGGACGACAAACGAAGGACCTTAATAATTGAGAATGACTGTCACCGTCCAATTTGCTGTGGCTATGGAGACATGTTAGGAAATTAATGAATATGGTTTCCCTTTTGTCTCCTTCAGCTTTCAGAGCTGAGCATCAGAGTCCAGTTTCTGTTTTGATCTTTGCCCTGTTATTCCAGAGCAACTCTCCACCTCATTCAAGTCAACGTGGAAAAACGCTGGAGGATTTCAAAGAACTGCTGTGTCAACATCTCTGATGGGATATATATATATATATATATATATAAATATATATATGAGGAATATCCATAAACAAAAATCGTACTGATAACCTTGTTGGTACTCAAATGTCAAATGTCTCATTGAAAGTAACACAAGACCAACAAATGTCAGAATCTATTTGTTGAAAAACATTTTCACAAATCAACTGACATTTCAGATTGGATTAGCATCCTAAAAAATATAAATAATAACTATAATATAATAAAAAATAAAATATAATAAAAAATTGGTCAAACAAATCAACGTAAAGGACGGTCATTCACGAGAAAAAGAAAGTGAGAGTCCAGCAGCAGTTACAAAATAACAAACCCAAAACATTACACTCTGCATTTGAGAGAAAATACATTAAAAAAGGGAAAATTGAACAGTTTGTGAAAATTCCAAAGTACGAATAAATATTAAAATAGTGTTTAATCAATTTCAGTTTGGACAGTTATCCTGTTATCATTAGTTTTTGACAGTGAAAAAACAATGGACGTTAGGACACTGAAGCACAACTTGACTGAAAGTCAAACCCATCCTGTTGGAGACTGAAATCCTCTGCAAAGTGTTCATCAGCAAACCAGTCGAAGAAACAGCAGCTGGTTGGTACGTACCACATGAAAGACCCCACTGGCTACCAGAGATGTGAGACCACCATAGATCTTCTCCCGACTATGAGCTAACTCTGCATAAACACCGGTCGTCTGCAGGTACCCCAGACCGACCAGTCAGAAGAGACGGATGAGAGGAGGAGAGGGAGGAGAGAGAGGTGGGAGATGAAGGCAGGATGTGGAAGAAGGGAACAATGGAGGGGGTTGGCCTTTATACGCTCCAAATGTTTCTTTATTATAACCCTTTATTTCTCTTTTTTCTCTGCCAGATTGACGCAATTCACACTGGAGCCGATCCCGGCAGTCAGTGGGGTTCAGCCTGGACGGAGGACCAACAAGACGACCACTCACACTCACAACTGTACGGCAGTTTATCTGGCAGGAGTACCTGGAGAGAACGCACGCTACAAAGGATGACCCGTCTAGAAATCGGACCAGGGAGCTTCAGTGTTAAACTACTGGGCCGTTAGTTTTGTTTCTTGTCTTCAAAAAGGGCAGAGACAACACAAGAGCCTGTTCTCATCCCATCACATTCAAAATCAGCCGTGTGTCCAGATCCAAAGCTGCGTATGACACAGACTGGAGCTCCCAAGATCCACTGTTGTATGGACTCGTCATTCCCTCCCTCACCCTCTTTTCTTTTGAATTCAACTGCTGTTTTCAGCAGGTCTGACTTATGAATGAGGTCAGTTTCATTCATGAATTCATCCCTCTGTGGTGACTTTTAGGATAAAACAAAACACACATTCACTGGATGCAAACAGAACAAAAGGTACAAGTGGGATTTCCAGTAGTTGGATCTGTGTAAACTTTGGAGGGAACTCTCCTGCAGGTCCATCGGTTTCGAGATGAAAAGGCTCCAAGCGTTAAAGAGACACACGTATTACACAGTTAAAGCACAGGAGTCTGGGAGTTGACACACTTGTGACGATGGTAAAAATGACGCCATGCTGCGTGTGAATCAATAATAAATCATGATATTGCTGAATTCGTCTGGTTACAGATGTAAGTTGCATGTCAGGTGGTCCACGAGCCGCAGCTCCGTTTCATTCTCCTGCGGTGAAACAAAGGTTTCAAGCTGCGCGTACAGCATTCTCCTCGCAAGTGCATCTTTAATGTGCAGAGGGATCCGACCGCCTGTGTACGAGCAAACCTCAGGGCCGAGACTTCACTTTGAAGCAGGCGCTGTCAGATGACATCCAACGGGAGACATGCACAATAATAAGATGCTGCTCTGCCACTGATCAGTGAATGAAACTGTAACCTGCATTTTGTAAAGATGCTAATGTTATATATTATTAGATATTTGATAGTTTAGATATTTTCCTGTTAGATACAGCAGATATCCATACTAACACAGTTCCACGGTCAGAGATGGGGGCAGTGCTGGTACAGAGCGTGTGCATGCTGCATTGAAGGAGGAGCTGTACGTCTCGTCTCGTTCACACATTTACAATACAAGAACTCGTGCTACGTGTCATCAAGTGGTGACTTTCTCTTGGCATCGGTTTCAGGAAAAGAATAAAATAAATACATGCAGAGGAGAAGGGAGAGGATCTTGCAGCGATCAATAATTCATCGACCGTTCTCTCTCTCTCTCTCTCTCTCTCTCTCTCTCTCTCTCTCATGGACCGGACACATGTCGCTGTGCTTCCAGTCAGACAGTAGATAGAAGCCTCACCAAACCAGAACTCTGTCATAAGATCCTACGGAGTGCTCTCCACTCCTGCTTCTTCTCCGTCTTTCTCAATAACTGATTTCATGCTTTGGTAGATGGGATTTTTTTTTATGAACCACAAAAGTATAACAGATCAAACACCGGCAGTCTTTATCCTTGTTATTTTTGTCTTCATTTGCCTTCAAGAAAGTTAATGATTCAGTCATTTATATTCTTTGCTTGTGATCTTGGGGGTGTTTGCTCACAACGGCGCCTCATTAGTGTCACAAAGTTAGGAGCTGATGCAGTTTTAATGCTCTCCCTTCAGCCCTAAGGGCTCCATAGACTGAAGCAAAATGTTTTGTGTGTTTATTACCTCTGCCAAAGGACGTTGTGTTTGTTGATTCAGATCCATCTGTGGACACGGGAATCTTTATTTCCATGTACATGTATGAGCTGACACCTGAATGAACTGAATGAACTGAAGATGACGCTCCAGGGCTGGAGCTCCACAGACACTGCATCTCCTGGCGTGAGTGTGGGTACAGCGTGGTGCATGACTGTGCACGTTAAACACAGATACATGATGCCCAGGGAAGGCACTCAGGCATCCATTATATGGAGACATTTCATTTAGGTGTGACAAAGGTAAGCTGTCAAAAATGCACCGTGTGTGAGGAGCAGATCTACATGAAAGGAAGTTAGAAGAAGAATGTGCATGTGACAAACACTTTACATCTAAATATTCAATGGAGAAATCTTGCCTCTTTCGCTCTGTTATTGCATCAAGTAGCTCATAAAAAAAAAAGAAAATCTCTTTTATCCTGGCTGCTTTCAATGTCTCACATGTTCACTCAGAGTTTGATGATGAACTGTGATTTCATTCAGAAGAGGAGCTTCTCCAAACCCTCAAATGTCTTATTTGGGAGAAAAAAAGAGAGGTGAGGCAGCAGGGAGGATTTACCTGAGGAACACATCATCGTTTTGTCATGGTGGCTTACACGTCAGGAACAGAAAGGCAGCAGAGAACCGCTCGCTGTTTCTGCAGAAACTGACGGAGGGACACAGGGGAAAGTCCTCAAGAGAATACAGCTGTGGATGCAGTTCACACCCAGAGTTCCAGTTGTATAAAGATGATAAAGATGGGTGAGGGAATTCAATAAAACACGTAAAGTACAGAGTAAGTTATCATTAGCAGTGTATGTGCATGAGTGATGGCGTGAATGAATGAATCGATTAACTCCAAGCCGGTTCCTGCAATTCAGCATCAGTGTGAGCGGACTGAAACAAGCTGGAGAAAAAAGTAGGAGAAGACACACTCAGAGAAATATTTTAGACGATTTAATATCTAATAACTGCTTTGATTCACTCAGATTAATAAGAAACTGTAACTTAGACCGTGTGTTTCCTTCATATGTGTCATATACGTGTGTCAGCAATGTCTTGATTCACTGAACTGAACTGTTTTTTTTTCTTGCTGACGGGGCATGCTGCACATTTCAAAGTTGACAGCCCGTGACAACGGACAGGAAACGTGTTTTACAATGTGTGTCCATACTCTGCTGACATTAATAGCTGAACACGATTGTTCAACCCAACTCTACACAGACACACAACTGGCCGTGCAACCCCATCTTATATGTTTGATTTTAGTATAAAATCTCTCAAAAGCCCTGAAAACTCAACCACAAAGGAGGAAGTTGGAGCCGATGTAGTCAATAATTATCAGAAATATATAATCAGAAAACATAAGTAATTAGTGTGGCTGGATAGGAATGTGTATATGAACATACATGTATCTAACTGAACTGTACAGTATAATGATGAACACAGTCTTTGATTGTGGCAGTGAGATAGTGGTCGCAAAGACACTTTGCTCAGACACCGAGTTAAAGATCAGATCAAACACACCTGTACACAGCAGCGTGAGAAGACCCATCATTAACATGCAGCATGGCACTGAAGCTCTTTGAAGACACCATTATGTGGACAGATGCATGACTGAATCACACATTAAACCACATGGCAAAACAGACAAATGAACACTTGCTCGGTTTATGCCGAGCCGTCACCTTTGAGTGCGGATTTGATGTTATGCAAATGATTCATACATATTTCAGAGGCGAGAACAAACGTTATTTACAGCAACATGTTTCAGGGAGGCAATGGAGCTTCATGTGTCGAAGCATGATCTTACCCGTGGGCGTGACCGTCTCATCTTATCGTTCCTTTATTACCAGCAATCAAAAGAAGCTTTTGAACTGATTTTGACAGCGGTTGACCGATTCATTTGTTGTGAGCACCAATGAGCACAAACTCTCCTTTAATCCAAAAATCCATTATATATAGATGCAAGTGATTTAACAGAAAAGGACACCGTGGTTTTTTACTCAATATATACGCTGTAAAAATTGGACTAACTAGGTCATGATGGAGTTGGTTTTCACATTGCTGCCTCTTGTGTTTACATTCCCAGGGCGTTGGAGCCAATCTCAGCCGACAGGCAGCGTACAACCAGACCGACAGCCGTAAAGCTGTATGTCTTTGGTCTGTGGGAGGAAAAGTGAGTACCTGGAGGAAACCCATGCATGAACAGAAAGAACATGCAGCGTAAACACAGAACCAATCTGCTCCACCAGTAGGTTTGAAACCAGAAGCTCTGGCTGACAGATGACTCACATATTGTAACTCTGTCAGTCCATTTTGTTCAACGACGGTACAACATACCACATTCAATATGCAGGTGATGTACGGTGTAAGGTGGATCAACGGGTCCAGGGTTTAAACAGAGGCCCCTGTCATTCATGTCTGCATGTGAAAAGCTGTGAAAGCTGCCCTTTCTGCATTTTAACAAACAGAAAAAAATTTCACAAATCCAAATTTGTCTTTTCAAAACAGTCGGAATTGGTCCAGATTTTAAAAATGCACCTGTAATGCCAAAGTGGCCTCGAATTAAACAACAACAACAACAACAACAACAACAACAATAATAATAACAATAATAACAATAATAATAATAATAATAACATTAATAATAACGTTTGTCTCTAGATATTCCCTGTTTTGTTTTTTTCTTCAAATCAATGTGTCTACAAGAACGAAGTTGAAGCAGCACAGCAGCATGGAACACTTGAACTCCCCGGATGTGAACGCATCCTCCTCCTTCCACCCTGTTGTCATGTTAAGACGCTAATATGTGTGTGTGTGTGTGTGTGTGTGTGTGTGTGTGTGTGTGTGTGTGTGTGTGTGTGTGTGTGTGTGTGTGTGTGTGTGTGTGTGTGTGTGTGTGTACTGCAGTGGCCCTTTATTCCTCTCAATATGATCTTCAGAGTAATTGTATCAGACATAAACATGCCG
>CAAKHB010007201.1:11974-23463 GCA_901007665.1 Aeoliscus strigatus | reverse complement strand
GTCGGTGTGTGTCTGTGTCTCTGTGTGTGTGTCTCTGTGTGTGTCTGTGTCGGTGTGTGTCTGTGTCTCTGTGTGTGTCTGTCTCTGTGTATGTGTGTGTGTGTGTGTGTGTGTGTGTGTGTGTGTGTGTGTGTGTGTGTGTGTGTGTGTGTGTGTGTGTGTGCGTGCGTGTGTGTGTGTGTGTGTGTGTGTGTGTGTCACTCGTCACGACATAAATGTGCCTGTCTCTTTAATTCGGGCTCACCGTGACGCTGCTATAGCTACGGCATATCCGGTTGTGTGGACTTCCGTCCGTAGCAGCTCGTGCCGTCCGGTCGTCCCGGTCCTCCGTCCATGAAGGTGTCTCCTTCCCTCAGAAAGCAGCCGTGGACCGGTCGGACCTGGGTCAGTATTCAGCTTCTCCTCCTGTCCGCTGGTGTTCTATCGATTTCTGCTACCCCCGTCGGGAAGTGCTACTTCCTGACTGTGCGCATGCGCGGTAACACATATCCGAGGCTTTAGGTCACGCCCTTAAATTTTTGCTTCCCTCAATTACATTTTGCACTTGGTCGAAACAGGTAAGACGGTGTTCTGTCGATTTCTGCTACAGGTAAGACGGTGTTCTGTCGATTTCTGCTACAGGTAAGACGGTGTTTTGTCGGTTTCTGCTTCCCGTTGAGATCCTGAGTCTGCGCATGCGCAGTGTCGATTTCTGCTACACGTCGAGAAGTGCTACTTACTGACTCTGCGCATGCGCGGTAACACATCCGAGGCTTAAGTTGATATTTTTGCTTCCCTGGATTTCATATTGTTAAATAACGCTATCACTGCTATCATTTTCAACAAGGTATAGTTCAGTTTCAGGGTACAGGGTGACAAGGTGCAGGTGCACTATCAAAAACTGCTACCCTGAAGAAACTGACTGAAATAACACTTCTAAATGCTCTGGTATATTCTCATATGGCCAGGGAGGTAAGTGGTGGTTGAAAATAAACGAAATGAGCAGTGGTAGCAAAATCTGACAGGGTGATAGCGCTGTAGGAAAATGCGGGGGGAGCACAATCTGACATCAGAAATCGACAGAACAACAAAACAACAAAAAATACTTTACTTTTTAATGCAAAGCTCACAGACTTAATCGCGTAGCTTCGCAGCCCATGCAATTGTGAAAAAAAACTTACAAAACTTCACCCAAGACGTGATTTTTAAGTTGGGTTTTCGTTTAAAAGGGACAGTTCAAACATTAAAGTCAGGGTCAGGGTAGCAGTTTTTGATAGTGCACCTGCACCCTGTCAAATAACACTCCACTGCATACTACCTTTATTTTCAACCACCACTTACCTCACTGGCCATATGTGAATACAGAAATAGATAGGAATGAATCGAGTCATTTGATATTTGATACACTACACTAATGACCATCACAAGTTGTCATTTTCATACGTTTTTTTTCTTTCAGAACAGATTCAGAGAATCAGAATGGAGGAAAGGTGGGATGAGGTGGAGCGTTTCCTTTCACAGGGAACATACCCCTCTGAGTTTAATAAAGCCCAGAAACTTAACCTGAGAAGGTACAGCTGTAAATTCTCAGTTAAGGGTGAGTATCTGAAATACACTCAAATGTAACTTATCATTGATAGACAGTGTCATCTCATTGAATTTTGTGTGTGTGTGTGTGTGTGAGTTCTCGTATTAGTTTTAAATCCCCGCTCTTCTAGTGTTCGTGATACTTTTGTCTCATTCCCTGTCCCTGCCCTCATTGTTTCCTCCTGTGCCTCGTTACCTGGTGTGTCTCCAACCTACAGTTTGTGACAGACTGTGAGCCATGTCAGTAACACTTCATCTCTGATGGTTTTATTTCTTCTATACATTTCAATTGTAGCTGGAGAGCTCTACGTTGGACAACGTAGGGCAGTCCGATCCAAAACTGATGCCAGGAAACTGTTCAGGGAGTTTCACTGCTCTCCTGTGGGTGGACACTCTGGCATCATAAAAACCAGACACGCTCTTTGCTCTAGATTCTACTGGAAAGGGATGAGTGTGGACATAGACAAGTGGGTATGTATTTATTTGTATGTATTATGAGATGTATATTTTGTTTCATCGATATTCTTTTGAACTATTATGGAAGTTATATAAGTTTTAATTGTTTCAGGTGCTGGAATGTGACAAGTGCCAGAGGGCTGGGAAACCTCCAGCATCATCTGAGCCTCGACAGTGTGTTTTGGTAAATATGTCGACCTGATGTGATACGTTGATGTAAGAGTTCTAGTGATGACGTGGGGAAGACGGCTGCTCATGAACTCCTCACTCAAACGATCAATGCTTCCTTTTAGTCTTGCATATCGTTCTCTTTTATAGCGTTGTCTGCTTTCATAGCACTGTGATTTTCACAGGGGGAGGGGGAGGGCGCCCCTCCAAACACCAGATCACCTTCCAAGTGGGCGGGAAACACAGATACCACACGGAAAACGAGGCGCGTCGAGGTTGGCTGGATGGACTTTGATGAGAAAAAGCAAAGGTACGGACTGGTCAAGTCTGTGAACGGGGGGGGGACTCGACATCTCTCCGTTAGCAAATGTGTGTCGGTGGCAGATATCCAGGTAATGGCTGAGAACCTCTTTTTCCCAAATGGGCATTCAGCGAACAATGGACCTCTATTAAACTACTCGACTCACATGGCGAGTTCGCAGATCCGTGTCGACTCGTTCAACACGGTCGAAGAGTTGTACAATCAGAGCAAAGTCCGAATTCTGAGACTTTATCTCTACACCAAAAAGAAGCCCACGGCAGGAGGGGGACAGGGTTGTCTCTCAGTGCTCCAGCCCCCGTTTGGACGGAGTCAAGCAGTCGGTGATCCGTCTGTGGAAAACTCCAGCAGCCTGAATATAATCAAGATCGATGAAGCAACGTCAAGGCCGCCACGTCCCGCCCCCCCAACCTGTCCTGTAACACTGACTGTTAGAAAAGGCCACTGCCTGAGAGACCTCATCTGCGCCTTTAAGGATCCGGGAGTCCTGCAGAAACAGCTGAACATTAAAATGCGTTCATCAAACGGAGACGCCGACGGGAGGAGTGCGCTCAGAGACTGCCTGACGGAGTTTTGGGGGGATTTCTACGGGAGCTTCACGCTGGGCATGGAGGCCAAAGTGCCGTTCATCAGGTGTGACTTCGAGAGCCGGGAGTGGCAGGCGGTGGCCCGAGTGTTTGTGGTCGGCTGGAACCGAGCTGGCTACTTCCCTCTGGAGCTGGCGATGCCCTTCCTGGAGGAGGCGCTGTATGGCTCGACGGTCAGTAGCGTCAAGGACTCCCTTTTGTTGTACGTGTCACGAGAGGAACGAGCCGTCCTCTCCAGGGCTTTGGAGGACTTTCACTCGGTGGACACACCGGAGCTGCTCCACATCCTCAGTGCACATGGATGCGAACAGGTTCCTACTGCGGACACACTGGACTCGATCTTGACACAAATAGGGCATAAGGAACTCATTCAGGCCCCCATGTATGTTATTAACTGCTGGCATCCGATTGTGGCTTCTGCAGCTAATCTGCCGCCGCTGGATCAGCTGCAGGAGTTCGTTGCGCTGAAGAAACTGACACAAAACCACTGAAGCAGTTTCTACACCAGGTTTTTATGTTTTTGTTCGGTCGGCATGTGATCAGATGGGGGGGGCGGCTTCAGGGTCACGTGGGTTTGCACGTCTGAGAGACGAGTTGACGTCAGAGGGAAGATGGAGTCGGAGCACAGATTGGGATCCATCAGACACCACGTGCTCAAACACACCTTTAAACGGATTGCTTTCATTCTTCATCTCGACACACACCACCCTCCAAAGTAGGTGTGTGCGTGTGGGGCGAGGGCACACACACACACACACACACACACACACACTCTCACACACAGACAGACAGCACAAACCAAAGTCCAAAATGTTTGAATGTGTCCGACAGGGAGCTGCTTTTTCTACCGGACATATATGAAAAAGATACATCAGAATGTTGATATGAAAATGCATAAAAGTATAAAACAGTTGTTGCTTTGGATGATTTTGGCCAATAAACGTTTTAGCTCTCTGCCATGTGTTCTTGAAGTGACCAGTTCATTTACCGATACAGAAACTCTGCTACAATCACAGACACCAACCTGATGTTTATTTTGTCGTATCCGTTCCACACTCCTTTCCATTCCCACGTTATTTTGTGTCTACCTGTCAAAGTGGAGCTGGCAGGAGGATTCAGGTTTCAGTTCATAATACCACGGCTTAGAAGGAAGAGGATCAGTAACCAGCACAGACTCTGATCTCTTCTTCACATTCTTCACATTTGAACTGGAAACGTCAGTGAAACACGGACAGCTGATCATCACTTTCACTATTCAGAAGGAAACGGGCAGTAAGGACACGACCATCAGATGTGATGAAGGTTTCTCTAGAGTGACCTTTATATGGAGTAAGTATGACTGGAGCCTGGAGTTCTTTATGTGACCAATCAGATCCTGTCCGGGGTCCTTGTTGACCGGTTCTCTTAACTGATAGACATTCTGACATACTCGTGTCAGGGAGGGTTAGAGATGCTGTACAACTGCGTTTGCAGACTCATGAACACACACATCCTGAGACCGGAGCTGCTCGGCTGTCCGAGGTCTGACTGGCGGCTCCTTCGGGTTCCTTTCAAGGAAGGTGAAGGTGTTCACTGACCCTACTGTCCATTGGACCGTCTCAGTTTGTTGATGACTAATTCTTTTAGTGTTTTTATTGAACCTCTCTATAATATAACATTTCACAACACTTTTTTAAAGTCTAAATCATGTATCTGTTACATAATTCCCGTGGGACGCTTGAGTTGGCTTTGGTTTATTTTCCTCGGGCTGCTGCAGAGCTTCCGTCGGCAGACTGTGAACAGTTTTAATTATACGGTGCAGAACAGTGAAACTTGGGCATTCAGTAACAACAGGAATGGAACCCTGGGGTGTCCATTTATTCAACAGGCAGTATTGATTTAATGGCCTAGCTTGGCAGGTTTAAAGAAAAATGACCTATGTTGTTGTTGCTTTACCCTTTTTAAGTTTTATTCATAAAGTAGAGGAAATGTACAAGATGAGAAAGGTTCACATCCCCTTCAACATCCGTTGAAGCAAACCGAAGCTGCGTCAGATAGCACGAAACCTCGTTATTCAACCATGGGAACGCTCAACATCCATGAATTGGACTCAACGCTGCCTATTCACGCACCTCTCTTCAGTTCAGACAGGACAAACAGGAGCCAAAGGTTCTGTTCTATCAAAGTGAAACTGTGACAGTGTTGGACTCACTTTCTGAAGGTAGGTATGGATCCCTGCAGGGTTCGTCCAGGAGAGGTCCCTGAACCAGGGCTGTGACCTGACAGCAAGCTGTCTGTCTCAAACGTGAACATCCCATCAGGGTCATCAGGAACTTCCAGAAACTCCCCATCGCTCCACACGCCCACTGTTCCATCCATCGGCTGGTATCTGATCTCTATGGTAACGCTGGTCTGTAAACAGGAAACGGGCTGAATTAATTCAGAATGTAAGTAGATCGCAAGCGTCACGGTGCAATCACTTGAACAGAGGCCACATTTGGCCGAAAAACTCAAATAGATAGAAACTTTTAACATGAAGAAGAAAGAAGAGAAGAAAGTTTCAAACTCCTTGTGCTCAGTCTCCAGCTTCGATTTCCTCCTTTTTTAACTCATGGCTGAATTAAAAATTCTTTAACGAGCAGACAAGTTTAAACAAGCATTAACTTACCTGTGTTGCACCCTCACATGTTTCGATTGTCCATGTACTAGTACAGTTACGACTTTATTCTTGTAAAATTCTGATTTTATTCTCATAAAACTACATTATTCTTGTAAAATTACAAATGTATTCTTGTACGACCTTATTCTCGTAAAATGCCTTTATTCTCGTGAATTTATGACTTTATTTTCATAAAAGTACTTTATTCTCCTAAAACAACGACTTTATTCTCCACATTTTTTCTCATGTTCATAGTAAATAACCTTTCATAAGCATTTATTCTTGTTAGCTGCTTGTAATCTCATTGCTTTACATCTTTTATTCTTGCATTGTCCACATAACACTTTAAATGTCTTCTTACATTTTTGCTGCATCTGAGCCCAACAAACCTCTGAAAACAGGCAGCAGACCTATTCTCTGGAGTCCAGGGGGGAATCAGGACTGACAGTGGTCATTTAATCCAGGTCGGAAACACGGGTGACACTGTAGTGGTTCCTTAGTGTGGTCTGGAGGGATGTGATTGGACGAATACGTCTCCCCTGGAAATACCATTTTTATTTTGGCCAATTTATTCCACTGACAAAGATGGATGAGAGGAAAATGTAAGTGGGACACTGGTCCTCCTCGGCCTCCTGTGCTGGTATCTTCATATTCTAGACGGCAATAACTGGAGTGCAGGAGGAGTCCGATTTGTTACCATAGCAACCACACTAGTATGCAGTGGAGAGTAAAAGCGTTGCCCTGTGGTTATAATGGGTTTCATTTCACCACTCTCTTGCTACAGAGATGTACAACGCTATAATTCTTGTGTGTGTGTGTGTGTGTGTACACTCAGATGTGTCTGCATGGGAAACCATTCAGGAGCACACACGCTGCTTTATGCGTGTTGATGAGTGTGTGTCTGAGCGTATTAAGCCCTAAAGCGCTCCCATTGCGCTCTCAGAAACATCACATCAGCACGTCCAGCCCCTCCAACACCCTTCAGCACCCCAGGGTGCTGTAAAACCTCCGATAGTTGTGTTTTCCCTCAAGCATCCTTTTGTGCAGAGCTCGTTTCCACATTTAGTTCCAATTTTAAATTTAGTATTCCAGGAGAAATCATTACCATCCTCACCCTCATCTGTGCAGTGTCCTGTTAATACAAAGAAAACTCACAGTCGCTCATGTGAAATTTCATGAGACCGTGTCACAGGATGAGATAATGACATGAAAACTGGAAAATTGCCCATTGAGCTTTTTTAATGTGGCTCAGCTGCTGGACCCGTCGTGGTCCACGGGCCTCAGGTTGACAAACCACACGAACACGTAGACATATAGTTTATGGGGTAGAGTGGGAGGTGGTCCTGAAACTACCTGTTTTCATATCCTGTTCCCATTCATACTCTATGGGAAAAATTGTCTGTTTTTTTTTATTGTTGTTTTTTTTTTAAATTTTCCTTGAAATGGTTCCATGAACATGAGGGACTCAGAGGAGTTGATTTCTCAATCCACTTGAAACGAGATATTGCACGCAGCATTTGTCAGAAGCACGGTAAACTTTGTGGACTAAATGACCCACGTAATAAAACACATTCAAATGAGTCCTCTCCATAAACAGTTTGTGGAACTGTTTTCGTTTCATTGGCTTTGAAACACACTTAGAGTTATTGATCGTTACTGAGATTTGATACTCCCGCTTGGCCCCCGCTTGGCCCCCACGGGCAAGAGCTGACTTTACCTTTATTGATGTGTTGTTGTCGTCGATGAGTGTGTCCGTCAGCTCCAGGTGTCCCTCCTCCGCCACCTTCTGAAGGACCATGCAGAACGTCCCCACCAGCCTGCAGGAAAACACGGCACACCGATCTGTACCCATGTGACGTAATGCTCAGGTGCCCTTTGTTTCACCTCGGGGGAACGTTCCCTGACAGGACGCTGACAAACACTGACGTACCCTGTGTTTTTATATTCACTAAAAGCCTGTGCGCTCATCGTACGGCGGTGAGAGCGTGTGAGTGAGTCACGCTGATGGATACGTGTTGTGACAGCCACAGAGAAAGTGCCACATCGCCTTCCGTTGTCATCTGGCCCCGACAGTATATCACAGCTCAAGTCGCTGAAATGGAGCAGACACGGAGCGTTGTCCATCATTCCTCTGTTTCCTCCTCTGATTTGTTAGTTTTCACCTCCCTTTGTCCCTCGGTCTGAATAAGCGCTTCCAGGCATTGCAGCAATATTTACACTGACCTGTTCCCTGTCAGCCCTCGGGCCTGTACACGGAGCAGGATTTTGGTTTACCGAGATAAGTTCAGGGTTAAGCCTGGGTTTTCTGTACCGCAAAGCCGATTTCATTTTATCAAGACCTGTCTCCATGGTAACTGTGAACAACTATCGTGCTCCGGAGCAGGGTAAGCGTCAGGATTGAATCCAATCCTGTGAAAAGTACCACCCACCGGCCAATCAGATGTGCAGAAAAACAACAACCTGCCCCATTCCTCCACGTAAAACAGGTGGTGAGGAGAGAGTTACGGTGTGAACGAATCTTCCAGGATCGATCTAAAAAGAAACATGTAATGTGATTTCCAGGGATTCAAGGATGTTCTCAGTTAACTGAGGCATTAATGAACAAACGTACACATTCACACAGTCTGAGATGTGTTGTCAGCTGCTTTGTCGTCTTCTGTCATCTCCTACGGTGTTTGTCTTTTCTACAATCACTGACTTCTCCTCCTTTTCCAGCATTAACCTCTGCGGCCAGCGAGAGGCGCTCTGTCTCCCGTTCATGCGCTCATGATTGCGATTGGTCTCGGAACCCGCCTCTTACACGTGTGCTTTCACGGGTCTTGATGAGACAAACCTGGGTTGAGTTATGGAGCTGATATCCAGCTCCGTGGTACCGATGATCCTGATCGGTCTCGGTAACTCAACCCTGGATTAACTGATTATCCAGGACTTGTTGATGGAGCTTCGTGGTACAGACCTGAAATGACCCAGCTTTGTGATCTCTCCATTCTTGGACTTACAACTTATGTGTGTACACACACACACACACACAGCAGTAAGAGTATTCTGTATCTGGTACACCAGATCATGGATGTGGCCAGCAACCGTAGGTCCTTTGTGATTTTGTGTGGCTTTTTCCCAACAGTATTGCAAACTCAGCCATCAGTTACATACCTGAGTGTACACAGCTGAGTACAAAATCCAAAGCTTACTTGAGAGCACCGCTGAATAAACGGTGTCAGGTCAGTTGCTGAGTCTGTTTGACTCTCTGCTGCTGCTGCTTTCAGCTCATTAGTCTGTTTCACTTCTCAGCTGCTCAGAACTCACGATCATCCCTCAACGTCAAATAACGACACTCCCAGCTCATAAAACAGCAGTGAGTTCTCACCCGTTGTGGCGTGCAGCGAACACATAACGGTAACCCATTTGCACTAGCAAAGGACGTCAGTCGCGAGAAAGTTAAATCGGGATTGTTGATGGCAACAAACACCAGAAGGAGACATTCAGTTTGTCAACACCCTCCACTTAGCGGCTTCGGCACAAACGCTCTGTTTTTAGTACATGTACTGTTGGATTCTGGTTGTGCACGTGGCTGTTGTGAGTCTCAGATTGCAGGGGTCGGAAACATGTTTGAAAAAAGAGCCTTTTGAAACATGAGCAGTCGTTGTTCCTATTGTTGTAGTCAGAAAACTATAGCAAACGTTTACATTTGCTGATTCTTGTACCCACCACTGTTTGATTGATTTTTTTTTTTTGTAAATGACAATTTGAAACTATGAGGACGACAGTCGAGTCGGTCATGGTCGGTGCTTTTCCGTGACACAGTTCCAGTAGATTAGTAGGTTTTTGTCACAGACGAGCAAGAGAGTAGAGATGGAGCACGACTCGATGGATTCACACACTGAACATGAGACCTGAGTTTTCCTCAGCGGGTTAAACTGACAGAGGTCAGTGATGAACTGTAGATGGGTTGACACTACTTAAAACATGTTTAAAAAAAGATGTGATAAAGCTCATTGTGTTAACTCTTGTTATCGCCAATAGACATGCTCATTTCTGAGCTGCCCAGGAACTCTGTGTGAACACAGCAGAGAGAAGAAACTCAGCACAGTCCTCATTCAGCGAGTCAATTAGAGCTGGTGAATAATTTAGTACCCCCCCCACACACACACACACACCACCATCACCCTCAGCCATGTGTTGTCCATACGGTCCCAAACAAGGAAGCAGGCGGCGGGCCGAGTCATTTCCTCTGACACATACCGACACTCAACAACAGCTCAAAGAGGACGTTGTACGTTTGAAATGGGATCACGTCTGACGGGAGTGAGTGAGTGACGAGACGTGAACAGGATGGAGGTCCGCGGGGGAGGTGACATCATCAACGAGGGCGTTCGATCAATAGTTTAACCACTTAGCCTGCGCACACACACACGTCTGCAGGGGTCGGAGGTCGTGGTGTCAGCTGCCCAGCAGGGATATGAGAGTAGACAGAAGATGATAGATACAGCACACACACACACACACACACACACCCTGTCAGCGATGACTGTCATCAGACAGCGTCTCACGTGTTCTGTATTCCCTCCGTGTCGACGTCTCTGTCTCCCTCCTTCATCTCCTTCCTCACCTGTCTGAAGCTGCTGCGGTGAATTCAATCTACAGCAGAAAGTGAGGCTGCAGAGCAGAGCAGAGCTGTAAAAGTAAAGGTGAAATGAGACTTTCCAACCTTCACTCAGAATGCAGGTTTTAAATATATGAAGTGCTTTTCCCTCAGGACCTGTCAGATTCTTTCCCTGAGACGAAGCCGATCTGCTCTGCTCGCGATTCAATAACGCCTCACTCGACTTTACAGACTCTGATGTCACTCGAGAGAAAAAGATCTGTGAACTTTTTGACTGGGAGATGTGTGCGATTGAATTCAAGACAAAAAAGAAAGTCCTGAGAGTCTTGTGTTAGCCCAGCGCTAAGCTAAGGCACCAGGACAACAGGTGTCTGGACAAAATCGGACAAAACGCTGCCGTTGATTTGTCTGAAAGTTCCCTGACAGCCGTCGAGTTTCAGGTTACGTTTGTTCCTCCTTGTTTTTGCTGCCGAGTCTCATTTCAAAATGGCCAAAATTCAAAACGTCTGATCTTTGCAGTGATCCTGGAGAAGTGGGGAAAACCCTCCTCTGCGGTATCGTCCACACGTCTTAAACGGTGAACACGTGTGCTGTGTGTCCTGAACAGGAAGCAGAACTGTCTGTTGATGATTTTGTTTTGTTTTATTTTAACATGAAATTCAGAGCTTTTGTCATTGACCCAGTCACCCACGGCTCCGGCAGACAGGTGACCAGTGTGTTGAATAATTAAACTGAGGGGTGTGTGTGGGGGGGGGGTTGTGTTTCCTACTCACCGTTTGCCACTTCACCGGGTTTCATTCATTATTGATTGAGGTTCTGACAAACAATTTACTTTGGACTCCTTCATAATTCATCTCTTCGCCCTGTTTCGTTTTGTAATATTAATCTTTGAAAGCCTCGATTTTCTTTCTATCTGTATCTGTGGCCCGGGGGGGCTGGAGAACGTTGACATTCAAATACTTCGTCGAA
The DNA here is from genome assembly GCA_901007665.1 of Aeoliscus strigatus. Taxonomy (NCBI): domain Eukaryota; kingdom Metazoa; phylum Chordata; class Actinopteri; order Syngnathiformes; family Centriscidae; genus Aeoliscus; species Aeoliscus strigatus. Next base: position 12,157 of record CAAKHB010007201.1, on the reverse strand, counting down.
CAGTTGCACGAATCCACTGGCGACCAGTGGGTGTGTGAAGTGTTACAGCCGGAGGGAAATTGGACTTTTGAGCTCTTCTGACAAGCACTGCCCCCCACTGGTCATACACACACACACACACACACACACACACACACACACACACACACACACACACACACACACACACACACACACACACAT
>CAAKHB010007201.1:0-11954 GCA_901007665.1 Aeoliscus strigatus | reverse complement strand
CACACACACACACACACACACACACACACACACACACACACACACACACACACACACACACACACACAAACACACAAACACTTTTTTCAAGTTATCTTAGAATTTTTCATTTATTACAGACATTTGATTTGATAGATAGATATCACAAGATCTTCTTCTCCTTTCGGCTTTGTCCCTCTTCAGGGGTTGCCACAGCGAATCATTGATAGATATCACAAGATAAATTCACAAATAAAATGTTTGTAGTAAAGGAAAAATAGTAAGATAACACACACACACACACACACACACACACACACACACACACACACACACACACACAAATAGTCAGACTCTGCATCCTTCACATATTTTTACGTGCACTTACCCTTACCAAATCATCTAAATGTCAAAACTAAACCTCATTCAAAATGTCATTTAAAAAGAAAAGGAAACAGCTGAAGATTCATCTTCTAACATGTACAAAGTCTTCTTAGTTAAGTTCAATCCCACTTTAAAGGACAAGTTAAAGATTGAACACTGGTTTTATTCTGAATGAAATCATCCTCCACATGTTAACGTCTGACAGCTGTTTGCTGCATTCAGGTAAAAATGTGGACAATGGCGGATTCTGCCAAAATCGTTTCCCACAGCGCTCACAGAACAACCAATCAGATGGCTTCTTTGCACCCAGGATGCTGCCACCAGCCGCTAACAAGGACCAGAGAACGCTGGTTCAAACACTGCAGCTCCTCCAATGATACTTTGACAGTTTCTTACAGAAACCAAATTCAACATTCCTTGCTTTGCAAAGCATTTCATCAAACTGACACCCCTGCGAATTTCAATTTGAATTCCAGAGACCCTGGGAATCAGTGACGTCGGGCCCAAGACCTTGACTGTACAATCACATCCTCCCTGCTCCGCTGCTGCCGTCTCCCCGCCCGCAGCTCATAGACCATCATGCATCACTGCTCCTGCTCTGTGTGTTGTGGTAATGTGATATCACTTGTGGTCACAGGGTGCAAACATCCGGCGTCAAACGATGAGCAGCGGTGTCTCTTTCCACAGATTCCTTCCTGGTCAGTCCTGTTGTGAGCAGTCTCACGTGGGACCTGTTTTATTTCCACCAATCTGTGCAGACAGCTGTCTCATTAGGCACCAAGAAGATCGTAACATGAACTGCCACCAGATCTCCACCAGAGGCAGCGTTGGACTACAGAGGGACATGGATGTAGGAAATAGACGAGTGATTCGAGCCTCTCGTCATTTTTTTTGTCCAAATCAAGGTTTAGGTGCAAGTTCATGATTTGGCCGAGTCAGAAGTCATCAGCTCAGTGACTCGAGTCTGACTGGGGTCAAAGTCACGTGACCCGGGTCCACTCCCCCCTGTGTTAACAGGATGTTGTTGAGATGTTGTTGAGATGTTTCAGCACCACAAGACAAACGGCTTCTAGGAACAGTAGAAACTGAGTGAGGATGACACCTGGGGCACATTTGTCCAAAATCTAAATCAAAACATGGTAAACTCTTCTGTCCCATGAAACCACCAGGACAAGGTTCATTTGATAACCTGGAGCTTCAGACTAGATGAACCACAGAACGTCAGACTGAAGCTTCTGTCTGTCAGGTTATCTCAGTTCAGAATACAAAATGTACAGACAAATATATCAAGTGGGACATAGTATCACCTCAGTGTGCCAATAACTAAAACATATCTTACATTAATTGGATTATTACGTCATGTTCCCTCCTCAGTCTTCTTTTTGTCTCCGACACTGTGACAATGAACAGCTGCCTCATGTGGGTCGCATCTGTCAACACACCTGTCGTCAGCTTTCAGCGCCACTGTGTCTATAAGTGGATGAGACGCGTCACCGACTACACACACTCACACACACACACACACACACACACACACACACACACACACACACACACACACACACACACACTCATGCAGTGGTCAGACAAGCGGCTGCCGGCGGTGTGACTGGACACAAACGGGAGACAGTCAGGTGTCCATGATGCTCCAACCAGAACAACAACCGCTCAGGTCTGAGAGGAGACGGCCGGCGACCTGCGCTGATGTTTGCAGCCTTCTTCACATACAGTTATATCAATTTAGAACAAACTCTCGGGGAATGAACACTGAATTCTGAGTGTTACCTGTTGGAGAAGACTTTGCTGTAATTGTACACCTGGATCTCCAGCATCTCGTTTCCATCCAGGCGGCTGGCAATAGGCCATCGAAATGTCTGGAAGAGAAAGTACATCCGTTACTTGACACATAATGATGATAATGATAATAATAATTATAATAACAATAATGATAATGAACGATAAATAATGACGTAAAATGGAAATGTAATTGTGATTCATTATTTCCTGACTTGTTCCTTATTTTAGAGTTTTATTTGTCGTCTGTCCGGAGTGTAATAGTCAGTGTGGGGGATTAATAAGAACTCCCACTCAACTCTGGGAAATGACACTTACAAAGCTGGAACAATTGTAGGAACAGGATGTGTACGGTCAACATGCATCAGTTTAATAAAGCCGGACATTTTAAAAGCTCGGCGTTTATCTGGAAAGTTATGTAATGACGTCTGTGCCAAAAGCAACGTTCACACACCCCATTAACATGAACATTAGCGCAGTGGCTAATGTTCCTACATGTTGATTAACTGCAGCTAACAACACCTTAAGTGTCGAAACAAAACGTTTATTATTGAGCCTGGAAACCTGAAATGAATTCATTTATCCAATCTGGAGTAAATCAACGTTGCTCCTCTGTGGCGCATCAGAACAGGTAACGAGCTGGTGGAGGGAGGAGGGATGGAGGTGACTGAAAAAACCCTGCTGCTGTCAGGTGATCCATCAGGTCTGTCCCATTACCAAACCCTGGGGTTCCCCATCTGTTGGAGCATGCATGTGGGACGCCCGCCCTGAAGCACCTGTGGACGTGCGAGTGAGTTGTGCTAAAATGTATAAATCTCTGCCTTCCAGACTGTAGCAGCCAGGAATGACCAGCGCTGCTGCTGCTGCTGTCGGCTCACAGGTTGATGAAAACTGTGAGTGTGTCTGAGCAGCAGTGAGGGGTGTTGGCACAGATAAAGGGAGGAAATAAGACGTTAAGACTGTGTTACACAGAAAATAAACAACCACTCATTCCTCTCGGCATTGACTGGATTTCTTTCTGCAATGAGTCGGTGGAGATACTCATTTTTCCTGTTGTGTCCTGATTTTTTTTTACAAACACAAACAGATTTCCTGAGACTCGCTTCTGTTTCCAGCATGTGAATCCCATTCTGTACATCTGTGTTCATTGTCAGCTGTAAAGACTTCTTATCTGTGGAGAAGCACACACTAAACAAGTATCCACGTTTGGCATTGACTCCTGCAGCTTTGAATGATGCATTTCATACATTTAACACATGCATTTCAAGGTTACTTTATAATGGACTTATTTTTGTTCCTTATTTGTAAGACGTGATGAATAAACCTGTTATGCACAGGGCCAGACAATCTTTTCCTCAGAGAAACTAAAATAAATCCTTGTTACAGACCCTTTTATTTCCATTGAACCAAAATCACAGTTCATCATGATGTGCACTCAGGATGGTTAATTTATTGTTGCCGTGGTAACCAGACTAAAACTTTTATGCTTGTGATGTTAAGATTGATTTATTTCATTTATAATCCACGGCGTGCAGCTACATTAGTCATAAAAGAAGACGTCAAGATGGCAGCAGCCGAATGCAGTGAGTGTGCTCAGGTCCATGTGTAGTCCTACGGTCCTACGGTCCTACAGTGTTTTCAGAGGGTACCAGGGGCTCCGGCTGGGCTGCTTCAGCATGGTACTGGCACTTGTCTGTTTTGGTGTTCAGTGAATCACCAACTTCTTTTACGTTCTTTTGCACCTTGTTTGTCATTGTAGGTCACAGGCCGGAGGATGCACTGTGAATACTTAGTGCTCTTTGCTTCAGCCTTGGATACAGCTCTGCAGGCAGGTAACACAAAGGCGGCTTCGTGCCATTATGTCGAATGACAACAGCAGTAAAACGGAAACGATAAACTCTTCAGTCGCTGTAACACTGACTGAGGAATCTGTTCAATCAAGCTTTGTTTTCTGTTCTGTGGTGACTATTCAGACTGTCATGGCCGTGTCAGCGTGGCAACATATAACTGTAGACGTGTGTCATCCACTGAAACTGAGACAACAGAACAGTGTTGGTCACAGCCCTGCTGGTCTTTGGTCCTTCCAGTTCCTCCTGACTAAACGGTTTCCAGCACTCGTCTGCTCTGCAGCTGGATTATTATGCTCTTTAATGCTCTTTAATGGATGACGTTCTGTCACCGCATCCAACAAGTTCCTGTTCTGGTGAACTCCAGCCCTTTCCAGTTTGCTGTCAGCAGCAGGCGCTGCCGGACGTTCCCCCTCAGGTTGTCTCGTGCAGGGGTGGTATTTGCACTGTGAGAAATGTCCAGAGTTCACGTGCGAGCCAACAGAACAAGTATCTTTAGCTTCTTTTACGTCCAAGTCGTCACTGAACATATTCACATGTGCTGAGGAATCAAACTGCTCCTAAAACAAAACCAAAACGCGGATTTCATCTGTAAAAAAACCAAACATATTCCTGAGCACGGCTTCACCCGCGCCCACTGAGCAGAGGTCGAATCAGAGCTGTTTGCAGCCCTGCAGAGCTGCCAGGCAGTCGCTGCGTCTGAAGCCCCGACTGCTGCAGTGCGCCTAATCTCACAGTCAGTCTGCCCCCCGTTTCCATGAATTCTCAGATTACAGCGACATGCGTCTTCTCTTTCATCCGGCTGTTTATTTAACAGATCTCCCCTTTGACCCGCTGCTCTCCACGATCCGCCGCCTAATTGGTGGAGTGAGGCCGCTCGTTAACAGCGACAAGAACGATCTTACGAACGCCTCGAAGCCCCAGTGGCCGATAAGAGCGACTACATGCTCATCTGAAGAGCAGCCATTCCTGCCTCCATCACGCACTATAAATCTGTGGAGAGCGGACGGCCGACCGGGGCGTCCTCCCCAGCCCCCCCGCATAGTTGCCATGGACACAAAGGATGAAAACACTACTAAGATGAACTGTAAAGACTCATTGCACATAAACTTGTTAGAAGCATCACTATGCAGTGTAAAAGTCTGTGTCCTTTTCCTGAGATCCTCCCCGCTTCACATACAGCGAGCGAAGATGTGTCCTTAAAACATAAAAGAGACGAGAGTGGATTCCTGAAACTGACAGCAGAAGCCACATTCTCATTACAGCCGGCTGAACCAGCCTGCTCCCTGTGCCGGTCAGTACGTGAGACTGGTGTGTCTCCACATTCTTCCGATTTGGTGGGGTGTTGAAGAACAGCTGCAGCGGTAAATCATTAAATACTGACACCTACGTACAGCAACCTGCCGTTAGCCAGATGAAAAAAAGTACTTCTCTACCGGGCCAATACTGCAAAAGTAGAGCAGGCTTTTATCGCTGGTGGGCTGGTCTGCTGCACGCTCCACTTTCTGTTCGACCAAAGAAGGAAAACAACATTCATGCTGGTGTTTGGACCAGAAGAAGACACGGTTTGCTGGATTCTTGTCAATTATCTCTCACTGCCGTCAAAGTGCGTGTTCATTCTGCGGGACACGTACATTCCCTGAGTACTGTGCTGTTACTGCAGAGATGCTGCATTCAAGTAGGATTGTTTCTGAATGAGGTGAATTCAATTAAACGTGATCAGCGCTCTGCTTTCTGCTGTGGAAAGCAGATTGTACAGCGATAATGAGTTGGTGGGAAACAGGGTTGGGGGGTTGACTATTTCACAGAGACGGCAGACACCAACTGACTCATTGTACACGTAAACAAAGAAACAGTCAGTCTGTGTTTCACTGGGAGGAGCTTAGCTGCTAATTCGGTTGCGTAGGGTGGAATCGTCCGTTTCATTTAATCAGGATTTGATTTATTCGGCTAGTTGTGAATTCATGGGCCGATTCTACGACTTTCTACGACTCATTCCTTGTGTTCAGCTTCCAGAGGCTCCAAACCAGCAGGGAAGGATTCTGCTTGGATCATCATTTATTCAGTGTATTCAGAGATGAACAGGAGCCTCCCTGGAGCAGCCCTGAATTTTGCAAAAGTTAAAAACTCCATGCTATTTTTGGCGCCGGCAACGTTCAGAGTCCCCGGAGGTTCCTGCTGCTAATTCACGTCTCTGTTCGGTGGATAGAAGACCTTTTACCTCAGGTGTAAATATACGGAGTTAGTAATGAATAATAATTCCTTCACACAGTAAAAAAAACATCATCAAGTCTTTGCTCTCCGCGCTGGCCGTGTTGCCAGAGCTCGTCTTATAACACGGTCCGACAGCTGCTCACAGATCGTCATAATCAATGGGAAGAGGAGCTTCAGCTGCAAACGGGGTTCCCAGCCGTGTGAGGCAGAGTGGTTGTGGATGTCTAGGAGCAGGCAGAGGGTGTAGGGAGGTCCTCTTTTGCTCTTTAAACAAGTTTGTCTCAGAGGTTTTCTGCCATGTGAAAGCAGATTGTCACATGAATCAATACCTGATCAATACGTCCATTGTCACTCAGATGCATGTGGAGTTAAAAAAAACGCTCAGCCAATCAGCTCATTTCCACCCATATCGACATCGTATGAACATCAACCTCCATTCATTTGATCGACTGTAATAAATTCACTGATCATGACGTTGTCACTTACAGTCAACTAGTTGCTGAAAAACTCATCAGACACCGTGTTACATAGATCATGTAGATTTGAGTGCCATTTTTTTCCCCTTTTTGTTATTCATTTTCTTTCAGTAGTAAAACACAACTCCAAACGCCGACCTTTGTGTTAACAGACAGACACACTACCCACTGGTCCACAGAGACAGTCCACTGCTGCTATACTGGAGTTCTAGACACAGATGGTGAAAATGAGGAAGAATCCTTCAACGGACACCACCGACATTTAAACATCTGAGCAGCAACTTTTCATTCAAATACTTTTCGAGTTATTTTGCCAACAAAACGAACAAACAAATGACAGGAAAAACTGAACCTTGGAGATGTATGTATTACATCACATCGTTCTCTTTTTGTGTCCAATCACATTTCTGAGATTCTGGTGAGCAGCGATGACAAACTGCAGCCAATTCTAGTTGTTTTGTCAGTTTGACAGATGGAGGAACATCCTTTGTGCTCGTGTTTCATTGTTGTTGCTCTTTCTGTTCAATTTCATTTTGGTGGAATAATATAATAGTGGCTTGATTCCTGGGGTCTTTTTTGGTGGCCCCTCCACTCCAGGTTTCCTGGACACAGTATTTCAATATGGTTGCAGTGGGAGACAAATGACCACCAACTATCTGCAGCTGGCGTGTGCTCCGTACTTTGACTCAGTTTAGTGCTACAGCCTCAAAGTACTGTGGAGACAAGTCATGTGACCTAGAATGTTCCGTTACATAAGAACACGACTCTCATTAAAAAGTCAGACTGTAACAGTTGGACCCAAGTGGCACAGAAATATGTTTGCAGTCATTATTTTTTCAGTTTGTCTAGTCTGACGAGTTGAAATCGCTAACTAAACAACAGCTCCCTCTCTCTTACACTGATCCCGAAGGTCAACATGTGAACGATCCACAGGCCTCGAACGCAGCGTACCCAGTGGCTTTCTGCTCCTCGCTCCAGTTCCGTCTGACCAGTGAGGGGGGAGCCCTGGTGATTGTAGCTAAAAGCAAAGTCCCACCGTAGGATGAATAATGAATGCAGATTCCCATCCAGTCAACCCGCAAACTGGTTCAAAGGCGCCCTGCTCGTCCATGCATGAGGAGACAGGACTCACAGCTCTATGCTAATGGCCCCCACCCTCAGGGGCTTCCTGAGCCATGCAAATGCTTCAGCGCTATGGATAAAGATGACAGATGAGGGGGGGCGTGAGGAGGCATGGTTCCTGTGTTTTCGGGGGACAGCTAAGGGAAACAGTACATGTACGCTGGTGAACCCGCCGTATACCGAACACCCCCGCATGTACACAACAGGCTCGGGAATGACGGGAAGTCTTCCCAAGGGAAGCCGGAACATTTTATTGATGCTGAGTGATGCTAACGACCTCCCCCGGACCCGGACAAGACGAGGGCAACAAATGCGACTGTCACAAGAGATCAGATATCCATGTCGGACACTCGGCTCGTTCCCGGTCACTGTGAGTCACGGCTCGGCGCTGGTGTCAGCGTTAGGGATCCAGATGCATCTCCTAACTTTTCTCCACGTTTCTGTCTCTGTCTAACATTTCACACATGATGAATCAGGCACAGGTTGGTTGTGGGGATTCACCTCCCATGTGGGAACGGACGGCAGGTGTTCTTAATGAGGGAAGATGTAAATCAATGCAATGAATCATTGAAATTCAGGCTGATAAATTGGTTCAGGCGGTTGTTATTGGGTTAACGTTAACGGGTTACCAGGAGACAAAGTACACACTTTGTTTGAGACGCGCTTGTCGTTAAATTGTATTCTCACACAGTATTGGAGAACATTTTCATTTTACCCCTCATTTTACTCCCTGTGGGCGGGAAGTGCAAGACAAATTTACATTTTAGAAGATGTTTTACATTTAGAAAACATTTTACATTTACGTAACTTTTGAAACCGGAAGTCGAATTTTGCAAAATGTTTTCTAAATGTAAAACGTCTAAAATGTAAATTTGTCTAAATCTGTCTTGCACTTCCCGGCCACCGTAGTGGCCAAACACACGTTTGTTCATCGTGTTCTCCGAGGTCCCGCTAAGGGTCACGAGTGTCCACGTCACGGCAGAGCCAACGTGTACAGACGGACAACCACTCACACACACGGACAGTTTAGAGTAACCAAAGCTTTTGGAGGTGGGAGAAGTACAAACCACTGCACCGTCATTTCTTTCCCCCAAATTTGCTGTGTTTTTTCCTTTTATTATTAGTATTTTTATGATCATATGGATATGGTTTCTTCCAACAGAAGACTCGTTTATTCGTCTTAATTTGTGAATTAGTCTGGGGAGACAAAATAAAGTATCAGTGAATAACTTGTCATCAGGTTCATACTCAGGTCACTTGGTGCCGTGAACTGTCGTTGTTTTGGTTAACGTTAATGGTTTTCCTTGTGTCTGTGAATTCCTCCACAGTCACGGAAGCACCAGTCGGGCTGAGTGCTGAAACCAAACGTCTCCTGTCGTTTTAGCCGTTTTCCTGATTACACTGAAAACAAAAGTCGTGGTTATCAGCAAAGGAAGCAGCCGTCTGCTGAAAGAAAGAAAAGAAAAAAACAACCGTTCCCCTGGTAAGACTGTGTATGTGTTTGATGCTCTGTCGTTTGTGTCCCCAGTATATAATTCCCTGACTTGAGCCCCCACCTATGGTCTGTCTCTTTGACTTCCACTCTCTGGATTTCTTCCAGTCCTTCTCCATGCAGCCTCCAATCCTCGCGCTCCTCCGTACTTCCCTCTTTCCTCAATAATATGACACTTTGTATTTAAATCTGTAAAGAGTCTGGTTCCCCAGCATGACAGGAGCCTGCAGGAATCCATAATCTCACAGTAGAGCTCCACCTGTGAAATCCTCCAGGTGATGAAAGAAACCCGTGTCAGTGTTGTTGCTCAGAATGACATGAGCAGCAGCAGCAGCAGCAGCAGCAGCAGCAGCAGCAGCAGCAGCAGCAGCAGCAGCGTGTTGTGTGTGTGTGTGTGTGTTTTAATTAAAACAGAATGTTCAATGACACCTATGGCTGGAGGCCTCTCAGACCCTCATGGAGCGACATCCAGGGGGCCACTTGGGGCTACTTGGCAGAACACAGAGGATCTAAGAAAACCAACATGTAATTATGTGACAGGAGCCTCTGGTGATTCAGCGGTCAGCATCCGCCAGAGTTTGTGTGCCCTTGTTCTCAAAGTACACAGATCAGTAAGTCAAGACTGAGTACTGGCAGTCACTCCTTCCCAACTGGAGTGAAGGGACCACGGTCGAAGCTCAGTCACAGTGATTCTCCCTCTAGGTTTGTTAACTGATGGTCTGGTGACCTGTTCAGGTTTGGTCCACCTCCAAACTCTGATCTAACAACTGTTGGATGACAGCAGTCAATGACGTCAAGTGACAGTTTACCATCGGTTGGTATTTGTCTAAAAAAAAGGACATGTCATCTACAGGGTTTCCAAACAGACTCGGTGAATGCCTCAACACGGTATCGCTGCTGATGCATTTGTGCTGACATACTTTGGAATACGTCACGTGGTTCCTGAAAGCTGAGAAATGGAACTCGGTTCTTTCCCTCGGTGTGAAGAAGGAGCTACGACTGGATCCTGAAAGCTGAGAGTTGCACTTCGCGGTCAAGTCAATGGGATTACCGTAGTGACAGCAACATGTCAACATGGCTGTTTTCTGTCAACTTTCAGGAAGCGATGGACATTTTCTCCTTCTCTCTGTTGTTTTTGTCCTTCTGTTCTCTCGGCTTTCAGGAACCATGCAACGTTTTCTGATAGCGCAAATACTCATGGCATTACGGTAGTCCAAAGTATGCTAGCATGAATGTATCGCTGGGGATACTGTTCTCCTCCTTGAACAAAACCTCCAGCCTGTGAAATGCTTGTGGTTTATTAAGTTGAGGTAATTGGGTCTCAGTCTTTTATCGTGGTGGATTAACATACAGAGGAGGAAACGATACTGACCTCATTAAAGTGAGCCACCTCATCACAGTTTGCTGCGACACGGCTGTAGAAGGACAGACCTGAAAGGAAAGAAGAGTAAAGAGGTTCATATTGGTCAGCTGATCCAATGATGATGATCTGTCATTTCCACTGGAGTGGGGGCGCTCTGAATGAGACACTTGTGACGCACGAGCAGGATAATTCAATTGTGATATTTTATTTCCGTCTGCTCAGGTGGACTCATATGTCACTCAATGCAATAAATGCACTGATTTCAATGTTATGACATTTCTGTTTTTAACAATAATTCATAATAATTCATGAGTTGGATCAGCTGGTCACTAGTAAATAATACTAGTGAACTACTCATGTCGATCAAATGACAACATCATAGGAACTGCAGTCTTTATGTGTTGTGTTTTATGAATATTCAAATATTCTGTTGCACTATTTGACATGTAGAGTGACGTTATCCTACAGTGAATGTACACGTTGAACTGATCTGATCTGATCTGATCTCTAAGAACATTAATGTATTTGTTTTGTTGTGAGACGTGAATGTAATGTTACAGGACTGGTGTGTGTGTGTGTGTGTGTGTGTGTGTGTGTGTGTGTGTGTGTGTGTGTGTGTGTGTGTGTGTGTGTGTGTGTGTGTGTGTGTGTGTGTGTGTGTGTCCTGTTCAGCTATGAATTTTTCCAGTGATAAGTGAGATCCAGACATAGAATAGGCAGTATAGGCAGTATTTGAGAATAACACATCTATCATCCATCCATCATCCATCCATCTATCATCCATCCATCCTCCATCCATCCCCCATCCATCCTCCATCCCCCATCCATCCCCCATCCATCCCTCCATCCATCCATCCGTCCATCCATCATCCATCCCTCCATCCATCCATCATCCCTCCATCCATCCCTCCATCCATCCATCATCCATCCATCCATCATCCATCATCCATCTATCATCCATCCCTCCATCCATCCATCATCTGTCATCCATCATCCATCCCTCCCTCCATCATCCATCCATCCATCCATCCATCCATCCATCCATCCTCCATCCATCCCTCCATCATCCATCCATCCATCCATCCTTCTATCATCCATCATCCATCCATCCTTCTATCATCCATCTTCCATCCATCCATCTTCCATCCATCCATCATCCATCCATCCTCCATCCATCCATCATCCATCCATCCATCATCCATCCATCTATCATCCATCATCCATCCATCCATCCATCCTTCTATCATCCATCTTCCATCCATCCATCCTTCCTTCATCCATCC
>CAAKHB010007200.1:112239-126173 GCA_901007665.1 Aeoliscus strigatus | reverse complement strand
CCTTCTTGCCACTCCACAGACCCAGTCCCGCGGTGCTGTTCCCCACCTGCCAGCCGGCCCCTGTGGAGATTCCTGGCCAGCTGCTGCCGTTTGAGCTCCACCACGGAGTGGAGGATTTTTCGTTTCCCTTATCAGAAATAAAAGCCCTCTCGTTCCCTTGTGTCTCGCGCTTGGTTCCTACCGCCACCCGAACCGTAACATAAGGGGTTGAAGACTGTATGGAGGGATTTGGAATGTGAATTAAATGAGGGAAAGGGACATTAGGGAAGCCAGATGGAAGTTATCCCAATATAAGCTAAAACATAGATTAATTCACCCCCTCTGGACAGGATAGATAGATAGGATAGGGCCTATTACCAGACAATCTTTGCTGGAAATGAGGAACAAAGGCAGGCACTTTCCTACATGTGTTATGGGAATGTAGAGATAGAGATCTTGCCAAGGCAGGCTGCGGAAAAGTACATCCCTACCAGATTATGGAAAATGGATTGAAACAATGACAGAAATAGCGTATATTAACAGATGCTGGCAAGATTTTATGATGATGGGGAGGAAGAGAGGGGGCCATGAGACCGTTTCTTTACTAAAGGTCCGTAAGCACAAGAAGACATGAATTGATGAGGTGGTATAGTTGTGAGTGAATGCATATTTACGTTTGGTTCCGACTTTAGTGTGTGAATTGCTCTGTATTATCATGTACCTGTAGGTGCCAGAGACCCACTGCAACCCCACCCAAAAGAACTGTCTTAAAGGGTAAAGTGTGAACTAAATAAAGGAAATGTTGGAAAAGATCTTACAAGCTGATTAAATATGCACTGGAACACGATCATCAGGAGAAGTTAAACTCCTTGTGCCATTCATGGATTTGCTGATAATTAAGTTAAAGACATTTAAAACAGCAAAATCGGCCTTGAGAAGGGCATTGTAGCAAAAGTAATCCATCGATATACAATACAGAGGGCCAAACGTGCACAGTGATATAAGACATCTGGCGAGCAGAACCTTTGTGGATGATGTAACTGTAATGACTCCATCACTCCAAGGAATGTATCGCCACCAAGGCAAGAGCAGGAACACAAACACTGCTGCTTTCTGAGGAAGTCAGACATGCCAATGAGACGTTCAAATGCTGCTGGGATCCCTGTAATTTAACCAACTAGATAAAATGTCTAACTAAAGACGTAAACTAAAGCGTATCTTAGATCACTGTTCCACCTGTTAGGATAGTTAAATGTTCTCTCTTTCTCCTTACTTCATAGAGAATAATACTGTTAACCAGTGGGCTGGTGAATGATGTCACTGTGAGGTTTTTTTTTTGTGTGCATAGCCACTTTAGTTTCTGAATGCAGATGACGCTCAGGTGTTGGGAACAGTTTAAATGAGTGCTATGAGATGCTATGAAGTGCTACTCTGGGCACAGCACAGCCTTCCACAGTACCTTCCCAACGCACTTACTTTTTGTGGAAAGTAAAATGAGCACTAACCCCAAATGGATGGAGACCACCACCCACCAGAGTAGAAACTTGGCAGTTGGCAGTATTTTTCCCGTCTTGGAAACCAGTACTGTCACGCAGGGTAAGGGCTGATATTGAATTGTATGCCATTAATCTGACTTGTCCATGTAAGGACAGCAGGTGATGGTCATCACATGGTCTCTCAAGCGGAACTACATCAGGTTGACCTTGCTGTGGTCCATCCCAATCAAGGAAGTGGACCACAGATTGGGGAAGATGTACAGGTGTTAAACAGCGTCTGTGTGTGTACCTCACAAACCAAGGTGAGTTAACACCAAACAACAAAACCTGAGACCATAAACAGAGCTCAGAAAATAAGTGAAATACTTGTGAATCAGGTTTCAGCCATGACGCATGGAAACCCAAGTAAGCTAATGGTCAACAATGTTGACAGATGAACTGGACGTTAAAAATATATGATATAAATATGTAATATAAGTTATTACCAGTACAATCAATCAAATAGATCTATGTCCTTATGTCCTGGTCTTTGACATATCAGATGTCAATATCAGATTCACTGAATGAAAAATTATATATAAAGATTAGTTTCCCCTCATTTAACATTTTTTCCACATCTGACATTAAATTCTTACCCCAGACCATCAACTCATTTCCGTATTTCTGTTTATTTTAAGCAGTTTTTGCATCTCTATCTCTATCTTACATATTAACTATGGCATTGAGTATATCACAGAGCCATTTTCACTGGCTCTCAAACATTAATCAGGTTGTTTTTGTCTGCACCCTGTGATATTTTCTGGAGTCTGGACTAAGATTTCATGGTCTGCTGAGTTAAAAGCAGTTCCCGAGCCCCAGGGGCGACTGTTTTGTGTCTGTCAGCCACAAGTGTTAAAGTTCGTTCATTTTATCATTGCATGACCTGGGACAACCCTCCGCGGTTTTAATTGGTCACCGGCCCCAAAAGGGGACCGGCTCTCTACAGTATGTCCTCGTACTTATTTTGCCTCAATATTGTCACAGTTCTTTTAATAAAAGTTCATCTGGCCTCGTGCCAGATATTTTTAAACTGTCCTCAAACGGCCCCTGACTGAGAACAGTTCAGTCTCATCGCGGACCTGCAGGTGTTTGCGATGGTTGTGTTCCTGTCCCTACTTTGTCTGCTACTAAATGGGAACATGTCAAATGACTGACACACCCTGGGGCTCGCTTACAAAAATGGTTGCACTCGGGCCAGGAATCGGACTCTGTGAGGGGCGCTTTATTTTGAGGCCAAAGGCAACACACTGTAGCATTGTGTCCGTCTGCTAACAATGACACAGCAGAACCAATCGACATCAGTACAAACTTCAACAAAGCAGCAGCCTCCAGCTCACAATGACACAGCATGGGATTGATGTTCCTGTCTCAAAGGCTTTTCTGAATACTGTCTGTACATGAGTATTATGTAAAACTACATTTGCAGAGTTCTTCCTGTAGTCTGCCTAATATCTAATAATAATAAACTTTAGTTGTATACACATGCAGCTCAATGTGCTTTACAATAAAATTAAGAGATTAAGAGACATTAAAACAAGGATCAAACAGCCGAAATGATTTAAAGACATAAAACAGATATGATTAAAAGAGAACTTGGATCATTATCACCTGGACAGCAAGGACATCTCAAGAAACATAGTGATCAGGAAAGTGCTGAGGGCATGTGATCATGGTTTCGCATTCAGGTATTCATATGTGGCGACGGATCTTATTGTCTGTATGTTTCTCTGTGTGGCCCATAGAAGGAATGAGCACTGGAGTCCCACATGTAGTGTTTTCAGTTCACTAATGATTGAGGTCCAGGCTCTCAGGTTTGGCCAAACCAAGAGGATAGTGGCTATCTGCCTGTGAAGCTGCTTTGTTTAAAAAATGTAGGGTTTGGCACTGATCTGGGAGTGCGAGTTCTCCAGCCCATACTTAACTCACACACACAAGCATTGAACCAATGATGCCAAACGTACAACATGTTATTATGAAGTGTTTGGCTTTGTTTGATGAAACCCCTTTTCACTTTTCATTAGTGTGGACTTTCGTGTGGTTTATAAACCCTGTGCCGGGTTTGTATCAATGCTGTGAGTGGCAACAGTGTTTGGTTGAGCTGAACTGGATATGAACTCTGTCTAAAAGAAGCAGCCACACAAAACGATACCTGCACTGAATATCCCTCCATGTCCCACATGGCACCCTTATTCTGACATTTGGCTGCTGAGAACATTTTTGACAGACCAGGGGACCAGGCTATTTTTAATAAACGACCTTTGCCACATCTATGGATACAGAACAAGCCAAACAACAGCATCGCCCTCAATGAAACAGCGCCAGCAAGAGATTTAACCAGAACCTTGTTGAGGCTATTAAGTTTGCTGACAGAGGCTGATCAGGCGTACATTAACACCATCCACAGCACAACAGGAATGACCCAACATTTTATGGCGTTTGGGAGACATGCCAGACTCTCTGTGGCCTGAGTCCTATTGTGGAGTCCCACACCCTACAGGGCTGGGTGAAATAGCACCAAAAAAGCCCTGAGTCATGCATACCAGGCAGCGAAGAAGCAGTCCCAGCAAAGACATGAACAGGACCAGGACCATTACAACCACAGTCAAGCAGCCAGCCCCGCTGTCAGGCAAACGGGTGCTTGTTCTGCAACTTCTGCCGAAGTGAAACTGACCTGAGACGGCGCCCAGAACCATTTGTGGTGCTGTCCAGCTTGCATTTTCTTTAGCCACGGTCATCACAAAATTATATGCACAAAAGAACATAGATTCACTATCCAACCATATCAGTATCTGGCGACTTTAAAATCCACTCTTGTTACACAAAGGTAAAATGGAAATCATCATTTCTGGTCCCAAAAAATGACAACTGATCACTTAAAAGCAAAAGTCAAAATCCCGAGATCATCCATGATTCAAACCTGAACTTCAGCAGAGGGTTGATAGTTGTGCCAAGTTTGTGGTAACGGCTGTGGCCGAAAGATTAGAGACGTAGCTCGGCCCATCATCAGAAGAAGGAAATATGGGCAAGATGTTTTTTTTTTATCATCCCACACCTCTTTATCTGAGCTGTGTTTTGACTGTCACCTTTATATTTATTTACACCCATATATTAATCATATTATATCCATGTATTTTTATGATCTATTCGTTGCTACTGGTCAGTGGGAAATGTTTTTATTTTGAGGGCATTCAAGCAAAAAGCCCTTCAGTGGTGTTGAATTAAATGTCTGCAAACATTTCACATGTTCTCATGTTGAGCTGGAAAACTGGTTGACTCACTGTCTAACTCTGCAGTTAATGTACCTTGCTGCACTGTGGCCCGAAACAGAGAGATGAGCGTAAAGAATTCAGCTATTTTCAGCTATTCAGATATTTTTTTCCACTGCAGGAACACACACATACACACACAAACATGTTCCATGTACCAATGGAAAGTGACTCAAATAAGTATAATATATACAGTATATGTGTGTGTGTGTGTGTGTGTGTGTGTTTGCTCAGTGACCTGACAATCAAGGGTTGGGCTGAATACCTGACTTGGAAAAAAAAAAAAAAAAGAAGGCCGATGTTCCAGCATGAACAAGTTCCTGGCAAAGTCACTTGACTTATGAGATTCTCGTCACTCTGTTGTTGGCTTGGCTCCGCAAAAGAAAAATTGAGTGTTGCCGGTTTGCTCGGACGTTTTATTATGTTAAAACATTGCAGCTCGTTTGCAAATATTAGCCGAGTCACTGGAGTTTACCAAGCAAATACTTTTTTGCATTGTCAAATAGGTCTTAGGTTCAAAGTTGTGCGTTGCGCAAAAGGAAAATCTTTTGTGTGTCAGCATATTATAATATTCAGTAAACATATCACATAAAAGAAAATGTACCGATAATTATTTGACTTTCTCAACAACTTTTGTTTACTTAAAGTATTTAGGTTTAAAATTGTGTAAATAATTATAATTATGCATGTGATCAACAACATGAATGGACAGGGGGAGAAACCTGGGAGATGCCCCCCATGGATCCTGGCCATGGGGGGCAGAATGCTATTGGAGGTGGGAGGAAGCTGGAGTACCTGGTAAGAACCCATGCAGACATAGGGAGAGGATGGAAACTCCACATAGAGAAAGACCAGGCCAGGAATCAAATAAAGGCCAACACTGCTAACCACTGCTAACCACTGCTCCACTGCGACGCTGAGATTATACATTCATTGTGAATTTCTCTTGGAGATGAATAAAGTATCTGTCTATTGAGGACATAGAATTATTAGCGTTATTGGACCACTTTTTAGTGCATTCTTAGACAACCGTCCATCGATCATGTCACTTTTTTCACCCATCAAAACTTTTTATACATGTTCAAACATCTTGCATATATCGTTTGCGCAACACTTTGGCTGTTTTTACAAGCTGGAGGCCTGTAAATCGTAGCTCGCATCATCCAAGTTTTGCTCAGCTGTGGCAAAGGGATAACTTACAATATCAGAGATGCCTGAGAGTGCAGAGCTGCTCAAGAATCCAGATCGGTCCCACTGTGTATCATTGCTGTGACCGTTTAGATTGATGTGTACATACATGTATTCAGTTCCTGCTCTCTCATTGGCAAAAGCGCACAGCTGGATGTCAAATATGACGTTATATCCAACACAAGTTGATTTTATGGAGAATTTCCATGAGCAATTTACATAAATTTCTCTGAGAACATGAACTTGAGTGGGTGTAAGACAGTTTACCCAACATGAACCTCTTCATCAAATAGTATTTCAAAGACTTTTTTGGGGACTGGTATTGTACAGTTTGAATCAAAGCTTGATATTAACAAGCTATTAATCCTCATTGGGGGTATTCTCTTGTCACTATGAAACATGCCTGCGTCATATAACGCTGGAAAGGAGTTAACATGCCAGAGGAAACATGAACTCCACCTGTCACTGTTTATTTGTCTCCTCAACTTGACATTTATTGGCGAACCGTGACATTTATGGTCTATTCCGTTTGGACGAAGAGTTTCTCTGCTGCTTCAATCCTTTTGTCTAAACTGAAGATGTCAAAAGATGTACATGTGGGTGCATAAACAAGAAAGAGGAAGAAGAAAAGTGAGGGAATAGCACCCGTACCGATACTTTACCGGTACCGATAAAAAAAGAACAAATCAACTCCACCTTATGAACGAGGGAGAGACAGCGGAGGAAACTAAGACAACATCCTACTCTGTCAACACAGCAGTGAGGCTATTTTTATTAGTCAGCTCGATCTCTATGGAGACTTGGGGTGGGGATGGAACCTCGAATATCTATCGAAACCTGGCAAGTCCTGATCAGAAAACTGTTGGGATTTCTCTGTCTAAAAGGGAGAGCTCCCACAATGACGTTGGTCATCTCTGACGCATGAGGTCATCAGGAAGGGAAAATGTCTCATTGATTTTGCAGAGGTTGTTCAGTGCGGATTAAAGGTCAGTGTATTTCCTACTGCCAAGACATTTAAATTGACCCCATCTGTAGGTGCAAAACGTACCGTGATGTACACGCTTAAGTCAAGACGTTTAATTGAGTCCATTCCAATAAAAGCAAGGCCCTCCCTTTTAATCATCAGGCCTGGGAGAACAATACAGATGAGTAACACCGAGATAGCTCTCCATCTGGTGTTTGATTCTAATGACCAGGCAGAATAAAGTGCTTATAATTCAGAGAAAAAAAAGAAAGCACACATGTCTCAGGTTGCTAAAGAAAAAAAAAAAAAACATTTTTGCCCAAACATGCAAAAGAGATTTTACTCAGGAATAAGTGTAGATGATTGATGAGAGAGCTGTAATAGTTGGATCTCACAGCTTCTCTGCATCAAACACAAACGCTGTCTGACATTCAGCACAAGTTTTTCTCTCACAGTCCACCACAGAAGACTCTTGGAGTTCATCCCTTCGTATGCTATTAAAAGTCATTCCACTGTGGCCTTATTGTTGAAGGAAAATGTGATGCATTTACAGTCCACATATGGTTATGTATGTGCTGTGGGGCTGACGTGAACGGAGAAAACCTCGGTGAACTATTTAGCGCTTCGTATTACAAGTTTGTGAGTGTTATTACACATGAATCTTTAAATCCGTGGTTCTCCATTGGGAGAGGCCAACGAAGACGTAGACTCCAAAACATCTATCCTCCTGAAAATTATTGATTGACTTTCATGTGGCCCATTGCTTAACAGGGAAGCCTGGACGTACATCTCTACAAACAAGCCCAGTGGCTTTCCGTTGTCCAGCTACCTTTCCATGTCTATGGAGTTCTAATGCTCTCATATTCACCAGTCTGAGCTTGTGGAATGTTTTCTTCGGTGTCATTTTCTCATATTAGGCCTCATTCTCACTGTGGGGCCTTGGGCCTAATACCTGCAGCCCAGGAACTTACAGTTAATGTGACTGGCATCATGCAACTGTGACAATTAAGAGCTCCATGAATGGAATCTGAAGTAGTTAATATACATATTCTGATGAACATTCTTACTGTCCAGAGAAAGAGCACGGTGGTTCCAAATGTCCACGGCGTGTCAGAAAAAGCTAAGGAGGATCTTTGATAAACATCACATCCCTGTGCACCTTAAACCCAGCTACACAACGAGACAAGAACCTGTCCACCCCAAGGACACAACTAAAACCAAGACACCAGGCTTGACATCGGTGAGCCAGGCCCATCGTAGGTCCAGTTGTGTACGTTGTTACTCTGACCTGAATGAACCTTTAAAGGCATGTACGTACTGTCTGTTTAGGGAACATTTGACAGACTACAGAGTTAATAAATTGCGGTTGCACGCAGCCTGAGTCCCGTCATCTCTGATTTGTGGCGCCATTCAGCAGTTTCTTTGTGTATGAGCGATGATTATATATCATGTTCATTTCCATGGTTGGGAAACATTTGTGTTGGTGACAGTGTGAACTCTGAGGTCCATGATCCATATATCTGCTGCAAAGGATGAATATTGTGACTGACTTTTTTCCATTTAAGGTTAAATCTGAAAAGTCATTTCTCATTTGAAATGAAAGTAGGAAACAGCTGTCGAGAACTTTTTAGATGTATTACTTTAAGTCGCCTGAAGTGACTGAGACGTCAGACCGAAGCTGTCAGAGCTGTTTGGGTGTGATCCACGGTGATGTACTTCAGAATTTATGTTATGTTGTGTTTAATTTATGTTAAGTAGAGCATCTTAGACTAATGCACTCTTTCACATTCCTGGGTTCACAGGGTATAGAAAGATACATCCCATCCAGGTCTATTCGGTCCAACACCCCATTGGTTGACACAGACACCGGCATCCCTGCGCCACTGTGACGCTTCAAGGACCCGTTGAGGGGCAGTTGTAGATGTGCAGCTTCGTTTTCAAGAGGTGACGATGATGTTCACCGAAGTAATGGAGGGGGACTGCAAAAAAACTGCAAAAAATCACCACTTTTCTTCCACAATTTCTGTTGCTACAGCCGACAAAGGCTCAGTAATGACGTAAGCCTTTACTTCATCACTGCATGCTGCTGGATTTCCAGGATTTGCCTTTGTCAGTCACAAACTGTGTTCTGGTTTATTGACAATGACATTAAACGTTCAGTAGTCTTTCCACAGAATCCCATCTGACCATGGTTATCAGATATGTTTAGAATGACTATTTTTCATATTTGATCAGAGTAGGCAAAAACACACGATTGCAGTTTGGCTTATAAGTTTTACTATTATATTATTATAATTATTACTATTATTTAATGTTTGGTTGTGTTCAGTAGAATAGTACATCAATATGAACCACTTAGCTATTGCAAAAACATCTATTTACACTTCCCAAGTTGCCTGTGATACAAATCATATTGATACAATTTTGAAAAACACAGTATTTATAACCAACACTGCAAATTTCTTCAAATAGTGAGAAAGGTTTGGAGTGGAAAAAGATATAACACCGGTAAAATAAACAAAAGTTCTCATCAGATACGTCATAAGCAGAAATAAACAAACCATGTGTTTTTCCTGCGTAAAACGAAAGACTCTTTACAGAATCAATTTGAATATCAACAAGCGTGCGATGGATTGCAGCGCTGGGAAACCGCAACATCTGGAAACTGTCATCAAAACAAACACACGAATAAAGTTAATGAGTGCTTACTGTACGTGCTCACTGCCAAGACAGATATTTAGTGAAGTCGAATGTCAATCACCACAAATAATTAACAGAATGGGTTTTGTTGGGCAACAGATAAATATTATTTCACTAACTAAATTGTACCTATTAGGCCATTTATTGTTACATTCCAATGAAACTTTACTGCTTCTACTTAAATCTGTCAAATTTTATTTAATTCATGAAAATTATTGCAAGCGGGTGTTTTTCGCTCATCAAAATTACCCGTATGTATTTTTAAGTGACAAATTTGGCCATGACACACTTGACTCATGTGAGATTGCTGCACATTTTCAACTGTTAATATATTTACCCCACAGTTAGACACACTCTTTACCATGTTCCATTGTATTATTGTCAATCCAGGCATGATAGTCAGTACAAATTCAAAAGTTACAGTAAATCAATAATTAGCAAAATAAATACATAATAATTATAATAAGAATAAAAAGCAGGTTCACCTTTTTGAATATATATTGTTATCCACACAGATAAAGTTTCTACAAGGGTGTAGATGTTGAAATGTTGACCTTTAAATTAATATTACGACCTTCCGCCGTGATTTTCCACCACCCACTCTTTCCTTCCTTCCTTTCTTCCTAATTAGTCCTGCTTACTTCCCAGATCCTAATCTGTGAAACATCAGCAGAGTTTGTAGGTAACGCCGCTCCTCCCTGCTCATCTTTTGTTTGCGCTGATGAGGTCATGTTGGAACCATCTCTCTGTGGGAGTTTGTGTGATACAAGCCCAAACAGAGGAGAGCCAAACCTCTGTTAACACATGAGATCAGGTTTGTCTGATTGCCTCTGGGTATCAGTCTGAGTAGGTGTGTCTGCATGTTTGGGAGTCACAGATACGCTCGGAGACACAATCATGACCTGGTCAGGACAATGGCAACAATGAAAATTTAATAATTCTTTTATCAGATACTCTTTTAGAAACTCAGTGATGTTATGGGAAAGGAATCCCAAGTATCTGTCCGAACTTTAGAGGCATTTCAGAGTCACACAGGGTTTAGTTTCGGGACGTTTAACTTTTTCTAACTACCATTTTTACATATTAATTTGCTTTTAATGATAATTGTATCATTCTAGCTCACTTTTCCCCCACTTTTGGGAAACATCACAAATTCAGAACAAGTGCTAACGTGGAAACCCTGATGTACCGCCAGCAAATTTGGTTGCCACAACCTACAAAAACACCTTCTTAAAAAGCTTTTTTTCCTTCACTCACACTGTCTCCCATACTACACTCAGCAAGACTCATAAACACAGGGTAGCTCATGTAGTTCTTTTGTGAAAAGTCTTTGCCTCCATAGGACCTTTTTGTCAGGCCCTCTGAAGCTGCCTCCAACATTTTTCTTGGCGGAGGTTTACTGTGACTTTACCCAAATAAATTAATTTGAAGTTTGTCATCCTTACATGTCCCAGATTTAATCATAAAATATATATAACATAAAAAAATAAAAATAACAAATTGTAAAAAATTGTAATAAATAAAATAAAATGTATAATAAGAATATAATTTAATACAAAATACATAATGAAATCATAGTTTAAGAATACTTATAAATTTTATCCCTACAATACCCAAGCCATGCTATAGGGATATGGGACAGCTGATGAGTCAATGACACGTCTTCTTTGTGTCAGTCTCACAGACTCCTTACTCCACAGCGTCAGTTCATGTGAACAACTCCATCATCATGTGAAATTAGTTTTTCAGTCCTTATCTGACATGTCCAGTCCACAAACTAGCTGTATTGGTTGACTTTGTTGACGGATCCAGTGCAATGTAGCATTTTGTGAAACTAAAATGTTTCCCAGTTGAACATCTCAACCTTGCACACACACTCACTTGTTTGCTTCGAGTGAATCTGAAGTGACAGGTGATGCGAGGTTTGGCGCACGTTCAGTGTTTAACATGTGTTACTATGGGAGCTACAGTTTTCTGTTACGGGATCGTCCGTTGCTGGTGAAAAGTGTAGAGAGACTGAACATGGTTGCAGAATTTCTCATCGACAAACTTTTCTAGTGGATAATTAAGTAAGTTAGGAGGACTCTGCATGTCGTGGCGCCTGTCTGCTCTAATTTATGCTTTTGGAACCAGTGTGAAAGCTGTATCTGCTTGTCTGTAGATGTATGTTGGCAGTGCAGATTCATTTCTGACATTCACCACTGTCTTATCACGTCTGATGAACGTTGTATCCGAGCACAAACTAAGTGATTCCTATCCTGTGGAGAAACTGAAGGGAATGTATCCCAACTATTGATGTTTTAAACATTCCATTCCACACAAATTCACCATTAAAAAAAAACAAAACAAAACTGTTTTAATGCGATGGTTTTTTTTTTACTGTTCTTAACATGGCAGAGGACAAAGAACACACAGTACAGGCACCTCACCGAGACATTACTGTTTGCACATCCAACGACCTCATCTGTTTGCACATTGTGGTGTGTTTCATTTACATTTCAATGTGCTCTCAGGATTGATAAATCCACCTCCCATTAATATCAACGCTACAGTGCTGCTGAAGGACTGCTGTTGCATGCCAGTGACTAGATGTTTTTTCTAGTTGCTTTTATTTTTGCACCACATGTATGTGGACAGCACGTGACATGTTATTCTGGGGCATCTTGTGTTTGACCTGTTTTTACACTGTTGTAATAATAACATGCATTTGCATAAATCTGCTTATTTTCCAAGTTAACGTTTATACCTTTATATTAATTCACCACGTTATAAGAAACTGCACTACATTTGCACAACTGCACATCTTTATATTTACCCTCGTACCCTACTATAAAAAATACTATTTGTAAAGTGTGTAGTTTGTTAAACTCAATTTTTACTTTTGCTATTAATGTGTGTGTACCAAGATATTTCCCTGTCTTTTTTTATTTTACCTCCGTTCTTTGGCTGGTGTAACATGTAAATTTCCCTCATGGGATTAATGAAGTACTTTCAATTCTATTCTCTACCCTATAAAACGTGTTCCCTCCAGATCAACACAGACCATCACATTCATCCTCTCTAACAGAACACTCCTGTGCAACTATACATTCTCGTCTGTGCCGTATTGTAAAGTGTGTGGATGAGTAAATGATCCATTACCCAACCCTGTACATTCAATTTTAACTTTGCACACTTGCTTGTATGTATTACAAATGTATGCATACATTTGCACATACTATTTAATACTAATACTATTAATACTATTGTCATATATCTGCAGTTTATATTTGTATTGCATTTCTTTCTATAGTGGTATATCATACTGCAGTAATATATCTTTTTTTTTTTTAAATTTCGTACTATTTGTGCAATTACTCGTGTTACTCATATATTTGCATTTTTTTATTACTTTAATTTTTTTTTATTTTTTTTACTATTTTTATGATTAGCATTCTCTGCTGTGCCTGGCATTCATTGTGGGCAGCAAAGTAAGAATTCCATTGTAGACGTAAACCTGTTTCTTTCTGTGCACATGACAACAAACACTTTGAATCCTGTGGAAGAACTTTCTGTTTGGTATTCCAGAGCTGGGGAGGGCCGGGTGGATTCGTCACGTTGGCGCTTCAGTGCAGACAGCACATATCTTCATGTCAGCGGTGGCAGTGTTTGTTTTGGATACTGTCCGCACTGAATAGACCTGTCCAGCAGCCAATTTCTCTTGACGATTGGTGACATATAAGAATTTACTTTGGCGTAGTGGCAGCTGGTTTTGTTTTTGTAGCTTCAAATGAAAAAAGCACAACACTTCTTTCGCTCCCTCTCTCTTCATACAGATGGTTGATGTGATATCGGCGTGCGGAGAAGTATTCTCCTTTGTGTGAGTGAACTCACACCACGCCGCCTTCTGACCAGCGTGTCGCAACATCCGTTGTAATTCAACTCACGCCAATTAAAAAGGCACCCATCAATAATTAAGAGGGTGTCTGGGAACAGCGGTAATATAAAACCACAGTCACACGAAGGAGCAGCAACGGCCTCAGAGCCACTGGGACCAGTTATCCAAGTCAAGGACTGGCAGAACGCTGCAAGCGTTGACCATAGGGTGGAGGATGGAGACCATGAAGGAATTTCAGTCCGTAAACTGGCAGGATGGATGGACAGTGGTTAACTGTTAAAGGGCAGTGCCCCTGAGGAATCCAAGGGTGATGGTCAGGACAAGAATGCAAACGTTGTGCCAAGTAGCCTCACTGGCGGCGAGGTTTCCTCACCACAAAGCTCGCTTGGCATGTATAGAGATGTGCCTCTCGGGGGGCAGGGGAT
>CAAKHB010007200.1:96793-112219 GCA_901007665.1 Aeoliscus strigatus | reverse complement strand
GGGGGGGGGGGGGGGGGGGGGGGGGGGGGGGGGGGGGGGGGGGGGGGGGGGGGGTCAAGGAGCATGACCTCTTGTACTTCACCACTTAAAAAAGCCTATATATTATATTATAATAAAAAAAGACATTCTCATTATGAGGTGTGATGACCACAAATGCCGGTATTTGAGATTGTGATGATGTAAGTGGGGATAACAATGAGAATGTAATACTTTTAGAATGTTGTTACACACACACACACACACACACACACACACACACAGGCCCGAGCAAGTGTTTTCATTTTGGTTTGGTTTTCTTTTAACGATGGGTTACTGTGAAATCCCTCAGCTGTTGGCACAAGAGAAAAGTCCCCCCCACACTTTTTCTGAAGCTGTTACTTCCTTGCAATATGTCAGTCCTATGGTTTCCACAGAAACTCTTTTTTTCCCCCCGTCTCTTCACAAACTCAGTCCAAAGTCTGAAACAGTAAATCAACAGTCCAGATGGGATCGTGACAAAAGGCACCACACTGGCCAGGTCATATAGCAACAATCTTAAAAATATCTGTTTTCCCTCCCACAGAGGGACACAGAGACAGAAGTTTTATAAAGACCAACTCTATGATGGTCAAATACGTCTTTAGTTATATTACATATATTTTAATATAGAATACAGAGTGTTAATGTCAGTGGAGTAAACCCTTGACGATGCCAACAATCGTACATAATCACATACTGTGGGTTTTAGGACAGAAGCAATTTCTCCAGTGGCTAAGATTATGTATATATACATACAATCATTGAGGCAAAAAGGCTGACGGGGCTTTCACACCTGTATTTCAGCTCCACTGTCTCCATCTGATCCTCGGTCCTGGTTTCTCTGCATAAATACCGGCGGACCAATGATCTAGTGACGTTCTGTCCTCATTACTGACGTCCACTGCGTCTCCCTGCACTGGACATTGATTGGCTGGATTAACTGACCTTTGATCCCTGCAATGTATGCAGACACATCTGATTCTATCTGCTATAGATTTACTGTCGTGCTTCAAAAATATACATATATATATATTATATATAAATGGTTCTATCAGTTTGGTCTTGGCAGCGTGCACAGATGGCCAAAACTGTACGAGAGCCGCTGGGAGCCAAAACATACGCCCAAACAGTCGCTTATTACGCAGATATTAGCCGCTTGGAGTCAAAAAGGAAGAGTAAAAGAACATAGAACATGCTGACTGTCCCGTGTGGACACGTCACAGGATGGGCAGAGTGACTATATCCAAACATGTAATGCAGGACAGCCCCAGGTGACCTTTGACCTTTTTCCTCTCTCTTGGCAACAGAGCAACTACCCGAGGATATCATCTGATATATTACAAGAGGCTTGGGCTCCATTCACACGAGAACAAAACAGGACTGAAGTGGTGTGCACGGGTATGACCTTCACTCCACCTCGACGGCTAGCTGTGTCCCCAGCTGCCACGGATCGTTGGACACATGGACAAACATGCACCAGGGCACCAGTAGACCTTTAGAAGCTCAATTTCTTTTCTTAATTATTGCCACTTTAGCACTTTCATGGCGCGAGTCCACTACAGAATTCCAGTTCGCCTCGACTCGTCTACTCGGTTTGGAGGGTTCGGTGTAGTGAGGGGGTGTATTGGGATTGGGTCTTGGTGTATCACTCGCTGATAGAACCTACATCTTTGTGGCTCTGCAGCTCAATCTCCAGGCTAGCGTTCCCCTCTTAAAATGTTCCTCACTGTGACTGAGTGACATAGGTCAGAGGTTGTTGTATTGTGTTGTATCGACCGCACTCAGTTTACAGATAAACTGGAACAGCATCAATGTGTACAACATGTAAAACAGATTTATGACAGACATGTACGCATACCTGAATCACACCGTTATCCTTTAGCTCGTGCAATTTACAGCAGCTTTTAGCAAAAAGGACAATTGCTTCACTTCATTGTGCGTCGGCACACACACACGTACCTTCCTGTAACGCTGCGGCTCTAATTGCAGTTTCAAACTGGCATATTGCATTACTAAACATCCGCGAAATGTATAATTACAACATAATTATACCCGTCACATCCAGACCAACTCGGTGTGTAATTGTGGCAGAACAGCTGAACATTTTTTTTGCAGCCGTTATCACAACAGTTATGCTCTAATTAAATTTACTGTAAGTCAATACGCCGCATGCCCGCGGCCTCTCAACACACACACACACACACACACACACACACACACACCTCTCTATTCACAAGGTTAGAGTAACAAACTTTGAGTCATGTAAACATCCCATCCAAACAATCACTTCCTGCTTCTGTCGTACGACCAAACTAACTGCAGTGATTTCAGCAGTTCCTCAGTGTAGGAGGGAAAAGGACGTCGTGCACAGATTCATTCATCATAAAATAAATACCTCAGACAGTCAGACGCGATGTGATTTATATTAATGAACAAATATCCAATTCTGAATACCGTTGTAATAGCAGTACTACTGATTCCTCTGTGAAAAGTCCACAACTCCAATGAATTGACTTATTTGTCTTATGTGTATCGCACCTTTAACGATTGGCTGAGCTGACTTTTGTAGGATACCACAATGAATGCAACGATTGTTTTTACAGTTTCAAATTCATTGTGGCTCATAGCTCATTTTCTGCACCAACAAAAACATACAGTCCCACCCCCACCCCCACCCCCTCATGAGCAGCAGGTCTATTTTTGTATGATATGCAGCATCCTGCCTGAACAACAGACTATAGAAGTATTAGATGGGACGGGAAAAGAACAATGATGAACACTGACGTCGTATTCAGCCTACAGTTTCTGTCAAACTATAAATGAAATAAAAATACAAATTTTAAAAACATTTTAAAAGTCCCAAAAAGCCCCGTTGTCACTTCTACAGCGGCTGAATAATGAAGGGTTAGGTCATTGAGATATGATTTATGCAAACGCACGTGTGAGGACGGCAGTGAGAGAAGGCTGGGCAGGGAGGGAGGGAGGGTGGGAAAGTGACAGAAAGTCAGGGGTGGAGGATTCCCACCCGCTAGAGCAACAACCACTCCGACAGAGGAAGGAAGGGCAGGGGAGGCTGTGACAGGCAGGGAGTTACTGCTGGATGCACATGGCAGAAGAAGCCTTTGGGCTGGCGGACGCAGAATGTGAGCGCGTCACTTGAGACGACCAAACAAAATGCACCTGAATACACAGATTTACACACTGCTGCGGCCCGAGCTGGTGAGATGGAATAATTCGACACCCTGCCGACTGACATCACTACAGCTGGTGGGAATTTAGTCGAGCTGAGCCTCTGAACGGACGCCTCACACACACACACACACACACACACACACACACACTCCAACAAGCAGTGTATGTTTCTTCTCTGACCCTCCAAGGTTGAAGCGATTATTACATCTGCGAGCTTTGTGCAGAGGCTCATCCGCTGTAATCTATTTGATGGGGCAAGAAGCAGAACCAATACGAGATCATTCATGGAAGGAAGCAAAAGCTGCAGTCGAGCATTTTCAGATGGAATAGAATTTCATCTGGGGCCCGTTCCAGAAAGCAGAATTAGTTCAGAAATCCTGAGTTTGTTCATCCTGAAATGAGAACAACTTGCATAATTCTCCGTATTTCAGAGTTACTGATAAAATGAATTCAGACATAGAAATCCAACCAAATGTCTTTAAAAGTTCAAGTCAGAACAGAGAAGTCAACAATTTCCCTTCGTTTCCAGATTAATAAACTCAGGGTTTTCATTCAACCTGCCACTTTCTGGGACAGGCCTATGGTCTGTTTGTCATTTTTATAGTTCACATAAAAATAAAAAAAAAACCTGTCTCATACATCAGCTCCTAATACTTTTATTTATTCATTCATCTAATTAATTATTATGGTCCTTTCACAATAACGGATTCATTTTGTCATAAGCGACAGGTAAGAAAACCAAAACACTGAGCTTGTAACGCCTACCCTTATGACCGATGTACAATATATCAAACATTGTACTAACAAAATCGAAAAAACAATAAAGCAGAACAGCAACATACAAACTCAAACTCAGAATCAGAATTTGAGCATATTCCGTTTTTTCAAATGGGTTATTGTTTTTTTTTTTTACATGGCTGCTCACAACCGGGCTATTGCTAATATTCTGGTCACAAAAGAGTTATTGACTGCATGTAAACATAGTCTCAGTTTACACTTTCACCAGCAAATTTGCTCATGATTTTTGCACACGGTTGAATTAAAAACGTACGTTATATTGTTCAAACATTTGGAGACGAAACACACCAGCTGTGTCCTTTTGAGTATTCGCGCAGCAGAACGTGGCATCCTGCACTTATGCGTGTTTGTGTAATGCTACAATCCTTAACAATTTGGCAGAGCACATGTGCCTCATTTCTAAACAAACTTTATTTCCCTTCCTTCTGTCAGACGTTTTCCACTGCAAGGATGGATGGCTATAATGAGAGTTCCAGCGTTGAGCTCTCTTTTTTTCTTCTGAGAGTCAGAGACAGTCTGTTATTGCACTAGAGGTAGTGAGGCCTTTGGGGTGGCGGATTATTCCACAGACCTGCACCCTCAGATTTTATGGGTCTGAAAATAACCGGCTCCCGCTGGTCGTCACCGAGTGCAGCCGACTGTATGTAAATGAATGGGATGTCTGCTTAAGCCGTCATCTCACCAGTGAGAGCTGATCCCAGGTTCAACTGTCTCTAAGGAACTCAGAGTCGTATGTCGGACATCCACCGTTCTGAGAATCACTGCTATGTATGTACTGTATGTATGCTATGAATCATCCTCAGATCCTTAGCAGCGGGATGCTGGAGATCTTCTACCAGTCTGTGGTGTCAAGTGCCATCCATCACTTTTGGATCATCACTGTCATTGCCATGACCCAAGATGTTTCGTCTTTCGTATATGTAAATATTATAAGGATGCAATAGAAGCGAATCTGAAATTCACATCTGAATTTCAGGGGTTTTCACACCTTGTTTGGTTCTACACGATCAGACTTTTCCGTTTGATCCGAACCAGATTTACAGATGTGAGAGTGACTCTCTCGGTCTCTCCCAGCATGGAGCCCTCAGCGTAGCTTGCAGTCATCGTCTCCTTTCCTGCCGGCAATGATACAGCTTCTACATGACCAGGAAAGGCATTTGAATTCCAGATAACTGAACTAGGCTCCATATTTGTCATGACGTTGCTGCTGCTGGCCATCAGTGTCACACATGTGTTTATTCATTTACCGTCTTTGCTCAGTGGTAATCGGCGCCTACTAGCTAATGTGATTGCTTTGGTGCTGCGGCTACGTCACGTGCACACCAATCCAGCCAACCAATCCAGTCCAGGGCAGGAAGACGCAGCAGACATCAGTCATGAGGAGAGAACATCGGGAGACCATTGGTCCACTGGTATGAATGCAGTATGAAACCAGAACCAACGATCAGATGTACACAGTGGAGCAAAAACACCAACCTCGGTCCGGAGTTCTAGGTGTGAAAGCCCCCTCAATCTTTCATGTTGTGACTGTCAGAGGCCGGTTCTAGGCACAAAAGACCTTGTTTCTGTGTTTGCTTGCAGGAAACAGCACCTGCTGGTTCTCATTTCATGTCATTCACTTTGCTAGTTGAAAACCAAGCACTTCCCGTTCTGTCTATTCTGGAAACGCCTTCAGGAGCTTGACCCCACAAGTCTTTAAGTTTGGATTGTTTGGCCCTTTTGTTGAGATGAGCGAACAGGTTGTCTGGATGCTGCTGCAAACTATCTATCACTTCTTTCCACCAAGAGGTGACTCCAGTCAGCGGCCTATTAACGGTGACGGTATGTCAGGAGAGGTTAAAGGTCATGATCTCTGCTGACACTAATTCAAGAGGCTTTGGAGATAAACAACCGGGCTATTATATTAAATTTCCTTCACTGCACTTTTACTTTGTTTAATACTTGTTACATGATGTAAAAAAGATGAAATGTTAAAAAACTGGAGGAGTTATGTCTGAATCTTTGAATGACAAACAGCCCGTTCTGCCCTGTGGTGGGAAAGACGTTTGCCCCTCTGTCACTCTGGTCTGTTTAAAGCATTTAAAGTGTCTTTAAGTTGTATTTTCTGCGTTAGGGTTAGGTTTCTTAAATTGCACAGAGAATCCTATTTTCTCACACATCCAGACAGACGTTTAATATTAATTCACCACATTCACTGGATCGTATGGAAGCGAACATGTCACACGTTTGAGTTTCACAAGTGTGTTCTGATTTGGAGGACATTAGGATGCTTCACCTGGATCATTTGAACAGAACTGATGATCCATCTGAAACACAGAGGATCCAGCGCAGTGAGGAGACTGGAGACATTTCTGTTGAACTAGTACAGGAGAAACAATGTCTCAACAACTGCCAGCTCCTCAGGTGTCAGGAATACTGGTGATGAACGTGTCGCACACACTCTTCTACACACTTTTCCCAGCACATTGATTGACAGGTAACAACAATAAGGCAACAGTGAGGCCACATGAAATGATGCGGTGGGTGACATTTGGCCTTGAGTTCGACATATGTGCTAGGCAGAACGGATCTTGATCACAAAGTTTCCGGACAATATCTCTGAGCTACAGCGACATGGAGGCTCCGCTCAGGCATCTTTGAAGCTAAGTTGAGCAGAGTCAACAAAGCTCAGAGGGACTCTGGAAACATTAGCAAAGGACCAAATACTGGTTGTTAGAGCAATGTGGGTCCTGCCAGATTGTTTGGAATGATACAAAGTGAACGTCACACTGGTGACCTTCATGAATGCAGCTGGGAAACAAAACATCTTGTGCGATTCACCATCTCCACTACTGTTCACCTGAAACCATCTCTGCGCTCATGTATTTGCGACGACGTGGCTAACACTCGCCAGGATCAGCGGTGAGGACTAGGCATGTGTGACTGCATCGTCACAAAGACAAGGAAAGGTGATCTGGGGATCAGGATCAAGTTACTTGCGGTGTGACAGAGTACAGGACAGAGATAGAGTAGTGACAGTTATCTGAGAGGACAATTAACCACAGCTAAATACTTCCAGAGGAAAACTGAGGAGCAAGTGATAGATGTATAGCTAGTTGGCTAGTTAGGAGTCAAATAGATAGTTTTGCATCTACATAGAGAGATATGCGGTTGCAGTTTGGTCATGGGGATGCTTACATCACTGGAAAAGGAGAGAGGTGAAGCTGTTTAACAAGTTGCTAATTTCATAAACAGACAGGATAATCCACTGCAGACGGTAATCAGGTCACAAACTAAACATGCAGCGCAGCAGACAGAATGTCAGATAAACACAGGTGGTTTCCTTCCCAGCCTTCCAGCTGAGCAGGGAAATGGCTCCCTGTGGAAACTTCCACTTTTCCTGCAAAACACCTACAGACACAAATGGATGTGAGATGATAACATAATTAAACTCTGGAGGGAAAAGCCTCCCACCCATGTCGATACATGTTTGTGTGTACTGCTGCCTGCAAGTCAGGGCTGCAGATGAAAATATCTCTTTGCAAATGAATTTATTGATTTCAGCACTGAAAGGAGGAATTAGCTGGATTATATTTTGAGAAAATATTTGGAAGCAGACAGTAGCAGAGACTGGGGACAATTTGGGTTTAATGTCTTCTGCAGGAATGGATAACTGCTGGGAAACAGTCCACATCTGTTACAATAACGTGCAAACGCAGGTTATTTGTATGATTTTGGTGACACTTTAATTGAAGGTGGTGAAAGTCAAAAGATTCAACTATTCCATCTTCAATTCATTGTGATGTTTGAACTTAAATCATTCTTGGGACGTTTGGCTTGTTTTCCACTTCAGAATGGATTCCAAAGCAAGAATCACCCATGGTGTCCACAGACAAATCCATGTAGAAAAGATCATCTTTCATCAGATAATCAGAGTTCTCATCCGTGATCTTCATCTTCTTCCACTTAAATCCAGAATGAATACAAAAGAATGCACAATGTATTTATGCTTTTATTATGTTTTTTTTTTTTTTAATCCGCTGTATCATTGTAGTGCATCTCGAACATTTCAAACATTTCGAACTTCATGCACATGTCAATAAGACTCCCATTCATGTAAAGTTAATAAATGAAAGTTTTTCGGTCAGCTGACATTAATGTGTGACTGTTGCAAGACGTCTAATTAAAAAGACATGGGTGAGAGCACTGTCGCTAAAAGGAAAATCATCGCCACAGATGTTATTCAGCTAAAACTAATCAAAGTCAGACTCCCATAGGAACACGTGTGCATCGTACATCATCGACAGTAACGGCCTAAATACAGCTAGAAGTGAGTCTTGTCACTGGCAGCATTAGACGCCAACGTCTTTTATCATCACAGATACCCGTTTAAACATAATAACATGTTCCAATGAGAATGAGTCACATCCAAATTTTGGAAAAAAGCAGACAAACAAAGCCACAAACACACAATAACACACATTTTTGGACATGTTCCCAGAAACTGTTATCGGGCTCCCAGTTTTCACACCCTCCAGCCAGCTCCAGCCAGCCAAGCCCTGTCACTCGCCATCTTGTCCTGGAGCGCTGAGAGGCCCCGTGCTTCTGGTTTCCAAAATAAGTCATCAACAGGAGCCTCTCTGTGGCTCGAGACAAAGGGGGGCTAATAGACGCCAAGAGCTCTTGCATTATGGCCTCCAAACAGTTGAAGACAACCGCAACAGGCTGAAGCTCCACTGGACTCTGGTCTGCTACAGAGCTTCTAACCATAGAAAAGCCTTTAAAGCATTCGGCCAAAACAAGCACAGTTAATTTTGTTCAAGAAAATTCCACCCTTCCACTCATTGCATGTGCACACACCTCATATTCAAGGCGTTGCAAACTGATCGTTTTGGATTGTTTGTCCATTTTAAGGAGGTAACGTCTTCTCCGCTGTGGACGTACAGGCATGTGTCTTTCTCACAGGAAAGTGGGCTACTGATGATGCTTTTCGTTGCGACTCATCTAGCGGAGGCTAAAGCGTCCCGGATGCTGAACACCATCTTTTACAGTGTGTTCTACTTGGCTGGTCTTTGGCTAATCCTGTTGACAACGCGGTTCTCTAATGTCGCTTCTCTGCTTTGCAGTTTTATCACTCCTCGGCTCGACTGCTTTTCCATTAGGTAATATTACCCAGAACTTAGTATCTGCTCTGACGAGCTTCCAAATGACCTGAGCTGAGACTACAATGTGACATCTACAGACTGATGGTCATAGAAAGAGGGTTGTCTCGTGACATCAACACCATTTCTAAATATAAAGAGAACGCTCTTTATTACTCGTCTCATGCTAATTTAACACGCCTGAAAAAAATAGATTATGGTCCATCAATGAAGTACGGACATTTCTGTGTTTAATGGCTGATGAGACCATTGAAAAGGAACTGGACATCTGCCACGTACAAAACAACGTCACAGCAATTTCACACAGCCGTTGCTACGACGATCCTACTCACATCGAGGACATACCAAACCGAGTACAGTTGAGAAGTGTTTGAACATGTTCAACCTTTTTTGTGCTTAAATATTCTGGACGCTTAAAGACGTTATTACTGTCATATGTATGTAAAGCTAAAGGCTTAAACGTAAGAAACATATTGGGTTTTCAGTTGTCGGGTGTTTTGGCAACTGAAAGAAAATACTAGCAAAACAACAGGAGGAGCAGTCAAAAGGAGCAGATTCAAAGCATGAGGAAACCAGATACAGACTGATAGAAAAGGATGGATGATGCAGAGAAGAAAGAGACAAAGAGGAACGTCAACCAGTGAAAGAATCTTGGTCAAGCTGCTCACAGAAAGAGCAGCTCCTCTCACTTATTTGCTGTGATACAAATCACTGCACTGCCTGGCAGGTCCAGAGGGGAAAACACTTTTCTTCACCTCATTGTCAGGCTTCGGACTCACGTTCCACTTTTCCAGATGGTCACAGCAGCACCAGACTGAGCTGGTCCTGCTTCCGCTGACCCCACCCAGTAATCCCATCTGTCCAACCCGAGAAACCCAGTCACTGCTGGCTGCAACTGTTTGGGACTGGGAACTTAATCCCAGTCCCCCACCGGAGACCAATTTGTGAGGTGGTTTGATGGAAACCCCCCCACTCCTCCCATCCCCGGGCCTAGTTTTCCTGTAGCCGACAAATGGACTAACTGGTTTATGATAAACCATGAAGGATATGAAGGAGAGAATGGGGGTATAAAAACAGCCTAATGTAATTTTCTCATTCCTCTGTTGGTTTGGATGTCAACTACGAGTGCATGTTCAGTTACATGGCTCCTGTCCAGCTGTGGGCGTACAGGCGTATAATTTTTATGTGTCAGGTTTCAATTATCAGTGCTGGCTGTGCAGAGCACCTTCACCACACTCTTCCAGAAAGACACGGAAACTTACAGGCACAAGTATCAGAAAGGCGCAAGTGTGAGAAACTAAATCGAATAAAAGAGAAAAAAAAAAAAAAAAACACACAGAAACTGGCAGCAATAACTAAGGCAAAGTTGTATCCACCTGTTGTAAACTGACATTGATTTAATGTTCAGGGTTGGCCTCCGTCAGGGCTGCACCAGGTCACCGATTCTGTTCGTATTGGCTCCATCGGTCTGTGACCTTCAGCAACTCACTGGACAGGTTTGCCGCCGAGTGCGAATCGGCCGAGATGAGGATCAACACCTCGAAGTCGGAGACCTTGGAGTCCTTGGAGGGAGGGTACCATGGAGAGCACGGTTGGCCAGAGAATCGGAGCAGCAGAGGTGGTAGTGCAGTCGTTGTATCGCACTGCTGTGACGGAAAGAGAACTGAGCCAGAGGGCGAAGCTCTCAATCTCCGGGGTCACTCGTTCCTACTCTCACTTATGGTCATGTGAACTCGATCATGAACAAAAGAACGAGACTGCGGGTACAAGCTGCCGGAATGAACTCCCTCAGGAAGGTGGCTGGCTTCTCCCTTAGGGATCAGGTGAGGACCTTGTTCATCCGAGAGGAGCTCAGAGCAGAACCGCTGCTCCTTTGCGTTGAGAGGAGCCAGTTGAGGTGGTATGGGCATCTAGTTTGGATACCACCTGGGCAGGCACGTCCAGCTGAAAGGAGGCCCTGGGGCAGACCGAGGACCATAGAGAATTTATCTCAACCCTAGCCTGGGAACGTCTTGGGATCCCCCAGTCACAGCTGGCTGGTTTTGCCAGGGAAAGGGAAGTCTGGGGGTCCCTGTTGAAGTTGCTACCCCGATAAGCAGATGAAGATGGATGGATGGATTATTGATCAAAAAAATAACGTATGGGATGAGATCCCCAAAAAGCGGTGGTCTGTATACAAATCATCTGGACAACTGCCAGCAGGAAAGGAGAAAACGACTGCTAGCTATGCTGAGGGCCCTGGCTTCGCCGACTGAGGGAGTCCCGTGGCTCATGTTTATTTCGGTGTATCTTGTTCGTGTGCAGACTAAAAATTTGTGTTAAAGGACAGTCTAGACGGCTTTCACAATGCAAACGTTAGAACTGTGATTCACTTTGGTCTGGAATGAGACCACCTCTTTTGGGCGGACCAAATTTTGGTTCTTTTGTCCGGATCATGGTTTTTGAAGCTTTTCCGTTTGATCCAAACCAAATTTATAGATGTAAAAGTCAGAAAGTCTGGACTAAACAAGGCGGGTGTGAAAGCCCCCTAAGACTCTGAGGAGTCCAAATGAATCATGCATAAACTTGGTTCTATCCATTATATTACAATGGTTATTATGTTTACTAGGCTTGGGTAACACACACACATACACAGCATACTGGTGTGTGTATTTATCTATATGGAATGGACATTTAAAGTGAACAACTGAAAACAAGTGGAAAAAAAAATGCTGTATGGTTTTGCAAACTTCTTTAAGCACGCTGAAAAACCCAGCAAGTATTTTAGGAATTACACAATCTGGAGAACGTTATACAGGCATTTACTACAAGCTTTCATGTGGCAGGTTTAGGTTGCTGCTTTAAATCTGCATTTGAGGTTTGTCAGCGTTAGCTTCAACTCTGACAGCGCAGAAGAAGTAAAAGTGAGAACCAAGTGATTTATCAGAGAATAAATTCAGTTGGTACGTGTGTGTCCGCGCTACAACACACTGATGTGTTTGATGAATGCATACAACAAATAAATTCCATGTGAAGTAAGTTGCACATCATCGTAGAACAAGGACGCATGCTATGTGTATGTGTGTGTGTGTGTAAGCCATTAAGAAAGATGAGAAAAGTTCACACAAAGTCCATCTTCAGCGTGTAACACAAAGGCAGGCAGAGTTCACATGCAGTTGCGGGGATGAAAGGCGAGGTGACAGGTTCAAAAGTTCAGCCACTGCTTTAGACTCACTTTGCATGCCACTACCATTCGGCACACCCTGATACTTTGGACACGTCAGGGGGAACCTCATTTACTGTTCTCTATCAAGCTCCTGATGGCGGTGAGCTCCTCAGGGGAATAACAGTGGGAATGAGAGAAGGGGGGGTGTTGTTGCTAAAAAGATCGCTGTCCTGTCCACGTCCTCCATGATGAATTTGTAAAACAGATCCGTGATGTCTCACTGACGACAGGCCTTGGCAAGGCCCCCTTTTCACATGTGTTAATCTCTGAATGGTTGTTACCGTCGCATGAGATACCATGAAATCCATTCCTTCAACTGTGACCTGAAATATCGCATGCATCCAGGCATCGTGTGTGTATTGATGAATGTGGATCATGCTTCTTCGCTTTCTGTTCGTCTTCTGTCGCCATCCACAGGAAAAACCAGAGGAAAGATGTGTGCGAACATCTGCACTTGCTGTCGTGTGACTTTGACCAGAAAGTTACACGGACCGGCAGAGTGGAAAGAGAGAGAGAGAGAACGAAAGAGAGCGACAGACGCCTGAGCGTTCCATGACTTTGCACCTCTTTGCACGGAGCAGCATTGCCACATCTCAAAATTGTTGCCATGTGACGGGCCGGGATGTGACAGGCCGTCTCCGTGCCGGCAGCGGCGCTCTGCCTGCCAGTTCGCTCCTAATTATCTTTTAAGTCAAAGGAAGTCCAGGGCCGCAGTATCAAACCCTTGTGGGAGTTTATTCCCTAAATACGTCACGATGACCACGCTAAACGAGTAAAACAAAGCTGTCGCCGACATCCTGACGTGCTAAATATTACACGATAAGTTTTTGCTTGCATGTGTTATCCTCATTTTCAAACGGCGCCTCTTCTCTGTAGTTTCCATTTTTCAAATTGGAATACAAGATCGTTTCAGCACCTTCTGGTTGGATGGACATTATGTGGCTGTTAAGAAAGAATGTTGGAGCTTCACTTGTATTATGATTTATGATCTGATATGCAACTTGACAATTTTACCAGAGTGCTACTGTCAGGCCGCCATGGACATTAGGCAATTCAGCTCAGTCTTTCAGGGTTGCGATGCTCGTCCGTATCAAAACTGCATCAGACAGACTGCAGCTGTTGTGTTTTATGTAGCTCCGTAAATTCCAGCTTTGCTGAATCCGTAGGAGATTAAAACCATCTTAGGAGGAAAACACAACAGACACAAGGTAAATTTAGAGCAGCTGCAGTAAGATATGATTACACTGGAGAAGTCTTTGTGTTTCTATGTGTGTTTTTGGCTGGAATTTAAATGAAGAATTATATTGACAGGGACGACACCTCGCATGCAGTTTGAATTGTCAGTACGATAACAGAAACAAAGAATACGCAGGTCTCCAGGTCAGACAGTGAAATTACTCAGAACACGTTATTGATAGTCATATTGTTTTGATTTGTTATGATAGCATAGAGCTCAGAGACAAATACGATTTTAAGTGTCTTCATATGCAGACAAACTGGGCAGTGTGAATAGCACCATGAAACTTTTTCTTACTTACTGTACCTTCTCTGTCTAAATATACATGCATTCCCATAAAGACAATAAGCCTCAAACGCAGATGCCAAATAGAGGCCAAATTGGAAATACTCCCTTCGTGTGATCTGTGTGTAATACTTCACATTGTTTGTGCAGTAATATCAATTACCTTGAAACCTGTTTAATGTGTGGATTTGACTTTACAACTAAGAATAAATCAAGAATCAGATTACAAAAAAGTAGCATCCCCCTGAAATTCAAATCAATAAACTTTGTTCATTTATTGTATAGGAAATGTAGAAGTGTGTGTGCGCGCTGGTGGGTTTTGTATCTTAGTCATGGATCCGTTTCTGAGCAGATGACATCATTCTCTGGGGCTTTGCCCTGCTATGCAGCACTGCTACGCTGCCATTGGACAAGGCAGAGCTCAGGCAGGAAGACGGCCAGCAGGCTGTAAAAGCACATTTATTTATTATCCCAGATGACTTTCCTTCTGAAATCAACAGTTCACTCTCTCCACTGTCCAGTTCATCACTATAAACATTTAATACACCACATGAAGGTTTTATGTTACGTAATAGATAAACACGGCTGAAGCTATTGTCCACATCCGAACCAT
This sequence comes from Aeoliscus strigatus, assembly GCA_901007665.1. NCBI lineage: Eukaryota > Metazoa > Chordata > Actinopteri > Syngnathiformes > Centriscidae > Aeoliscus > Aeoliscus strigatus. The sequence continues at coordinate 97,730 of CAAKHB010007200.1, read as the reverse complement.
CAGAGACAAACAACCTGGTATATGTTAGGGGTAATGTGAAAAAAAATGGTAATATGCAAATTACCTAGGTTATTTGCACGTAAGCTGTAAACTCAGGTAGTTTGCAAACAGCTAGATGAAGTAGCTTTGCACATTACCAAACTACCTGTGTTTTCGGGTAGTTTCCAGATTGTTTGCATACAACCCGTCCTTCTGGGTTGTTTGCAAACAATCTGGGTAATTTGCATAATTACCTGTTCTTTCACATTACCCGTAACCTACACATGAAAGACATCCAGCCATATACTGTAGAGACAGAAGGCTTATTCTATGACACCAGTGTGTGTTGATCACTAAAAATACTGCCTCCTCAGTATGTGCAGTCACAAACGACATGGTTGATATTTTCTATTTCTGCTAAAAAATATCTTAATCTTTTTTTTCCTCGATGTGTCAGCGCTTCATCAACATGTCACAAATTGTGGCCTCACTTGCCCATAGGCATTAGAGAACGGAAGATCTACTTACCAATATATGATACTAAAGGCTCATTCTGCCTTGGAGAGGTTCACCACAGTGATGTTTATGAAAGGTACCATCCCTAGTGTCCCCTGCATGTGGGCTTGTAGTGAACACACGAAAACAGCGCATGTCCACTTCTAATCCAATTAGATCTAATTTCACGACTCCAAGCAAACCACTCAAACATTGTGTGATTTGAAAAGAAGAGACTCCATTGATTACAAATAAGTCTGTCTCAGCAGTCGTAGCAAGTAGCAAGAAAAAAATGCCACAAAACCATAAACGTCTTATCTTTGCCGTTTTGTGGTCAAAAGTTATATTACAGCTGTACAACAGTATTAATGATGAAAAACGGCACTTGAAAAGCTTCAAATCATAGAGGACAAATGACATGAATCCCCCCCCCCCCCCAAAAAAAAAAAAAACAGAAAGTTAT
>CAAKHB010007200.1:85295-96773 GCA_901007665.1 Aeoliscus strigatus | reverse complement strand
TATGGCTTGTATAACACATGAAAACATAAGTTAATGATCCTATTTCTGTTTCTTTGGCAAACGACCATGGTATAAGGAGTTAATCAACGCGTAGGTGTGTGTCAAATACTTTTAAGGTATGATGTGGGGGTGAAGAACCACCTGACGCACACCTAGGCATTGATTAACCCTTACTGTTTTTTTTAGCCACTTTGGTTAGCCTGGAAATCCAGACAGGAGTATTGAATCTCACTGTGAGGGACCGACGCGGTCACCCCTACTATTGGGATGTGGACCCACTGGATTAGTGAGACAAAAAGCCAAGGAAAAGCGATGATGTTGTAATAACTTTTATTTCTTTCTCTCCACGTATCCGCACCGACCAGAACCAAGCCGCCTCCTCCTCTCTCCCCCTTTCAGCCCGAATGAGCTCTCCTTTAAATAGCTGGTGAGATAAGGTCAATTAGGCCATACCATTACTGAGGGGGACATGAATTAATCCCACACACCCAACATAAGCACAATGAGAAAATAAACATTTTGAGACAGTAAAATAAACATTAATAGTACACCACACTATTGTGGGGGGGGGCTCACCTTCTCACACTCACCTTGTACCGGGGTTGATATTATTTTCTTTAAATGTACTTTTTTCTTTATATCCCATAAAGTGAAAGTGCATTAACGTAACAAACATGCTAACTGCAGTCCACGTCCCTGCTGGCACGTTACTCATCAACACCACCTGGAACTCTATATTGAAAATCCCCTGCCAAGCAATAATATTGAATCATGCACATGTGCAATAAAAATGTAATTGTGAAGTACTAATAAAAACTTTGCTATGTAGCAGTTTTGGTGGTCATAAATGCTCTGTGTCCTCTGCTCTCTCAATGAGAAGGTAATCATTTAATGTGGCTGCTAACAACTAACATTATCCCGAAAAGGTCATTTCAAAAACCCGTTCTTGTTGATGTTGCTATTAAAATAGCTCATTATAGTTTTAAATAGATCCTCATAAGAGGTGGTCTGATGATAAACAAACAGGTGATTACTGGCACACCTGGAACTGCATGTGTCAAATAACTGTTGAATAGCAGAACCTTGCTGCTGCACTGCGCATATGGAATTACTTCTTATTAATCTCCTGTTTGTACATGCTTGGCCAGTGTCTGCGTCATCCAAGCACAACAGTGGGGTCAGCAGTTTCCATTCTGGATGAATCAACTGAACAAGTGTGGAGTAATTCAAAAATAAGAGGTTGCAATGCTCTAGGTTTGTTCGTATTAAATTAACATCTTCAGGATTTGCTTGCACACCGTGTGTTTACCAGTGGTGCAGATCACTGAAGCGCACACGTGGGCCTAAAAGAGTCATAGAGACGCAAAGTTGTACAAAAACACTCATTTAATTTCACTTAATATCAAACCAGTAGTTTATACTTGTGGTTGTCATGAACGTTATATATATTTGAGTACATTTTAATTGTACAAGATAGAAGCCAAATCTCATTTTGATTCAAAGACAGATGGATAATTCATCAGCGCTGCCTTACCACCGTTACCACATCGTTTTCTGTTTACTATTTTATTTCCTGTGTAGTTGTGTGTAAAAATCTGTTGCACCCGTTGTCAGGTGCATCGAGATCCGAATGGCTGCGACAAAGTGAACTAGAAAAGCACTCAAAGAGCTCAGGCCAAGCAGCTTATTTCAACCATATTGTGATTTCACTCAATATTATTGTCCTTGATTCATTTGATTTACAGAATTACTAAATTCATTGATCATCAAAAGATGTTAGTTATTAAATTCATCATTAGCCAATATTGACAAATCATGCACTCTGACCTCCGTTCTTCATTTTCTGTTTAATTTCAATACAAAAACATAAAAAACTGTCCCTGGGTGGGCTCCAAACCCCGACCTTTAGGTTAACAGACAGACACACTAACTACTGGTCCACAGAGACAGTTCACTGCTGCTATCGTGAAATTCGAGACAAAGACGGGAAAATGTCCCTATCTGACAATGAGTAAGAATCCCTCGACAGATTCCTGGATCCAGATGATTAAAAGTTGGTGGTTTTCTGGAACCATCTGGTCCTTGTCCACTTTCAGCATTTCATTCAAACCTGTTCATAACTTTGAGCTATTCAGCAAACAGACAAACAAATGCTGGCGCAGACAATACCATTACACCTCGTATGAGTTTTATGCATGGGTGTGGTGGGTACAAAATGAATTTTGACGAAACTCCCAACTCATGTCCTACAATGAGAGAAGTGGCTAATTCACACTGATTCGGAATCAGGTTGGCCCTTCAGGATGACAGAGGTCACGGGTGTTCGTCTGTAGGAGTTAATCTCTTGGTGATCGGTCACGCCTCATTAAAATGTCACAGATTGTTGCATCACCTGCGTGGACTTACAGGCAGGAAAGAACTTACAGGAAGTAAGACCTTTGTTACTATTTCCACAGCCTCATTCTTTGATAAAAAGTGAGGTGAACCTCTGTCACTGGCTTAATTAGCTATTGATCTCAGCAAGACACTGAACCGCTGATTGCTCCGCATCCAGCCAATGACAGGAGGCCACACCCAGTGTACTCAGAGTGTCGGGTTCTGAGCTGGATAAAACGGGAAGGGTTGCGTCATGAAGGGCATCCGGCGTTAAAAAACATCGCCAAATCGCATACGCAGCTTTCCGCTGTGGCGACTCCTGGAAAACAAATCAGCTGAATGCAAAAACAAATAGAGCTGAAAATTGTCCAGCAGCGAGAATATTCAAAATAACAGTCACTGGTTTATAACAGGGATGGCGCACATTAACATTACCAAAATTAGCAGGCTATTAACAATACATAAGACATGAATACAATGAGGAACATGACCGCCAACAAACACTTGGTAAGTTAACAGAGTTAAAAAAATGAAGATGTAAACCAGTTTGCTATGGAAGGAGGGAAAAAAATGTTGGTAATAAAGGATTTAATCTTGTCTGAATATGATTTGTCCTTGATTGTACTGCAATTTCTGTATCACCAAACGTGCGAAAACTGTTTTTACACTTAAACAGAAAAGTTTGTGGTTGAAACATCTGCATTTGTTTGTATCCGTGTGCTATTTATAACCATTTATTTGATACCGTATATTTAATGAGTTATATTTGGAAAACACATTGTGGCTCTGAAACCGGTCCAGCAAAAGGGAGGGCAGATCTGGAATTGTAATTGAATGTGTGACCAAACACATGAGTGCCACTAAATTCAAAGCTGAAGTTAAAATGACACATGCGCAACAACAACAACAGTGAATGATAATCGACAATGCAGTGACTCATGTTCTATATTGTTGGCTTGGTTTCATCCCCGGAAAGAACAGAACTTCACTTCCAAGCTGATCCAGCTGTTCAGTGAAGAGCAGAAAGTGACTGCACGCAGGTTCAAGTTGAAACTAGAGACAATGGGGGAAGGGAAGACCAAGTGTGATGAGACTAGATCTGTGTGTGTGTGTGTGTGTGAGTTCGAGATGGAGATAGCAGACAGCAACCCCCCAAAGAACAAGAGGCCACATATGTGGGGAGCGAAAAGTGCACATTCAGCATTTCCCAGGAAGGGGGATGAGCGGTGAGACAGTTGATGGGTTTGAAGATGCAGGTGGTTTGCTGCTGAACGTGCTGGAAAGCAGCAAACCTGACAAGTCTAATCAAGTCTTATCCAAAAGCCATTGTAGTGTCATGGTTGTTTGAACCAAGTGGGCCATGTTCCTCAGATCTGTGGTTGAGGATTTTATCTGCAGAAAAAAATTTGCTGATTATGCTAGGCTACTAGAGTCAGGGCTCGTCCACACGCACACCTTTTACGAAAAAACACAAAGCAAGAATAAACCCAGCAAATGTTTCTGTGTATCGTCCAAATGCGGGTGGGTAGGGAAGGACATGGATGGGATGGTGAACCTGCTGCTAAGTTTGTGGATTTTTGTCACAGACGTCACACAGTGCTGTGGTTCGCTCCGTTCACCTCTTGTAGTATGTTCAAATCAGCCAAAAGCAGTGGAACAGTGAGCGAGCAGTGAAGGCCCACCTGGCCTCCTGTTGGGCTTCTCTCTTCGTGGATGCACCGGCACATTCTCTGGAGGACGACGCTTTCATACCCCCCCAGAGACACTGGGTGAGTGACGAGCAGCAGAAAGTGACGAACCACCACCAACAAAGCCGACTCACAGCTAGCAAGCCACCACCTTCTAGCTCGAAGCCGACCCGCTTGGCTCGCTAGCTGAGCTAACTACCACTACCACCAGCGAGCGAGCCGACCCGCGCAACTCGCTAGCCGAACAAACGTTCTAACCAGTCAACAAACACAACCAACCAGCTGTATTTTACTAAAGGACTCAGTATGTGTTTAACACAGACATATTCAATGAGAACACGACACCGGTAGAACTGCCAGTCGACTCCTGTGTCGAAGGTAACACTTGGGACGGCCCTCTGTCTGTAGTGACCAATCACAGGACGGCCCTGTGCGACGTCACATTTTCAGCACTACCTCAGCTCTCTTGGAACCTCGACGGAGGCGGTATTGTAAAAAAGTGCCAGGTACCAGGTTCTATCGCCAGTGGAAACATCGTGTGGACTCAAGTCGAGCCACGCTGGAACCGTATGGTGGAAAAGCACCATTCCAGTGGAGACGTCAGATGCGCTAGGGAGATCACTGCTAAAGATCCAACAACAACGGTTCAGTGTTTTCTATTGCATTTGAGTGTTCTTCTGGGGGGCCGACATGGAGAAACATAATAACCGTGCTGGTGGTTTTAAATATAGCTGTGTATGTGGACTCAGAGACACTGTTGTATGCACGTCTGTGAAGGTTCTCAGTCATCCAGGTCATGGTATCTTGCTGGGTTAAATCGTAGGCAACTGGACTTCTGTTGTATGCACGTTCAATAGTCTTTCTTCTCATAAAACGCCTGGTTCATTAGGAAACGAGTGGCTGCTGTATCGTTTGATGAGGATTCATAAACCATAGAGGCTGAATGATTGCATCACTGGAAGAGTGTTTATAGGACATTCACACACTCACTACCACGCAAACACTGAATAAATGATTTACTTTCTATGCTTCATGCAACTTGTTTATATAGAAAACAGAATTCCCTCTTAGATGAATGTAAATCCAACCTTGTAAGGGTCTGTAAGGTTTCATATGTTTGAATTTATCGATAACCCATGAAATAAACATTTTAAAGAGATTTCCTAACATCAGTTTTAACAAACTAAGGTTTTTCACTAAACCTGCTTTCTGAAGCGGACCCCTGACACCATCATTCCCGTAACACCAGTAGAAACATCTGTCATGTAGAACAATGAAATAACAATAACCTGCATCAACATATTTCCTCTCTTACTGCAACAAAAGAACTACACAAAGTTTGTGTGCATATGTGTTGGCTTAACCCACATTTGAACCTAAGAATGACAGTTTCTTGGAACAACCTGTGTCTGTCTATCCACATGATACATTCACTGAAAGGTCAATTCAGAATTAAAGCAACACCACTGACAATATAGATGTGACCCGTTTGTTGTGTTAAGTTTTAAAAAAAGAGAAGAAAAAACTGAGTTGACAACTCTGGATTATTGTTGCACCTTCAGTGGAGCCTGACAACGTGAACCGGGTGACTTCAGCTGCATAAAAGTCTGACAAACCACATCCATATCTTAGATACTCCTTAAAATTGAACAGATCACACAGTGAATTATTTGTTTCCTTGTGCGAGACCAGCCTTGTGCAGTCCTCTGTGTCTTCCGACGAGTGCATAAGCCCTCTCATGTGTTTGTACTTAAATTTGATGACCTTGCCTCCCCCGTGTAATCTTCCAACAACCCTCTGACATCCTCGATAAAAAGATCACGCGGAGATGGATGTCTGTGAACGCCAAGGCTTGTTTTCACTGCAGCCTGCTCAAAGACGGACTCGAAGCCACACCCAGATCTGTGACTGCTGTAAATAGGTTTGTGAAAAGCCAAGTGGAATTAAACGTGTAAGTTCCAGGTGCTACATGGGGAAATATGTGCTACATTGCTGAAATATGTCAATGTGAATACAATGTAGTGAAGAGCTCAGAGGAGGGCAATTAAAGATTTGTGCTATTCAGGTTGTTTCACTGACAACATCCGATTATCCATCTTTTTGTTCAGTTTATGCATTTTGTCCAGATTCAAGCAAGACCCCAACCCGACCTGCTCCCCAGGGCACTGCCAGGGCTGACGTGTTAGCATGTATTGTTAGCGTGTTGTCATCAACTTGCCTTCAGGGACCAATGAAGTCGTCTCTGGCTACATTCACCAAAAAAATGATTGCGGTCCATCTTATTTGTTTTAAAGTTGTAAACATCTTGTCAGGCAGCCGTTAGCATTAGCATCTGTTTGCATACACAATCAGCAAAGGCTAATTTAATTGAGGGTGGATGAGAAATCGCAAAGTGAGAAACAAAATGATATCAACCCTAAGTACCAGCATTATCACTGAATCACAAACGGAAACATGAGTTTTATTGGGGTAATATGGAGAATGCTGCGTTGCATCTGTGTGAAAGGTCTCTGCAAGATACACATTAGTGGGTTTCAAGAACTTGATTACACTTTTTTGTAGGTCGTAACAAAAAAAAATGCAAGATATTAAAAGATAAGACAGCCCACAATTTACAAGCTGCTGATTCTGTAAGTCAGTCTGAGTTCATTTTAAACAGACTTTGGCTCCAACATTTCCTGCCTAATGTGAACAACATGAGAAAGTTCAATGTGGGGTTGTAACTTTTATTACATTCACCAGGTGGTCTCTTTAAAGTAGAAGTAAGAATATAAAAATCATGTTGTGCAATGTGTTTAGCACATATGGCCGTGAGGTCGCAGAATCAGAGACAATGCAGATGAATGTACGTTTGATGGCTTTTTTACAAATTATCCTTAACAAGATCAGCTGGTTCTGATAAAATGTATCGCCATTGTTTAATTATATTCATACAAATCCATAACTCGTCCATGAAACATTCACATAGACTGTCTTCATCTTCATTCAGCTTTCATTGAACTTTTTATCCTACATTGTTCATCTTGTTATTATTTTAATTGTATTTGCTGCCATATTTGGTTTGTCTCTCTGTGCCAACGTCTAAATGTATCCAATAGTGATCAAAGGTGTATCATATTTTTATCAATGTTATGGTGATGTTTGTGCTGGCCACAGATGCACAGCATCCATGAGTTCTCAGTGGCGTTTTGGACAGAAGGCCATTAATTGTAGTGTCATAGTGAGGTTGTTCAAGAATGATGGATTTAGTGTCTAATTAACTTCAGACAGTAAATGCGAAGAGAATCATCCAAACACCATTTGTTGTGATATTCTGCCAAAGATGTGTCACATTCAGCAGGATGTGCGGTGGGAGTGATGTGACACCAAACGCTGGCCGTCAATCATGTCGTATATTTAAATGTGGAGGAATGTCCATAGTCAGACAAGTTGACATGAAGATAAAACGACAGCACAGATTGATGCCGTGCAGAGTGCGTATTAAAAATTATGTGGGGAGTTCAGTCCAAGTTGTTTACTATCGACAAAAAGTGACGAACTGAGCCACGGCCGTAACTCAACACATCCTGCAGCTCAAAAAAAACCCACATACATCCAACATTCCTACTCATCGCGTTGTGGGTATTCTGCTTGGTGATGGCCTAAATGTTTAAGCTAAGTATAGTTTTTACTGATTATAAACAGGATTCTTCCTTAAAAATGGTCATGTTTGGCTCACGTTCAGCCCCGCACTAACCAACGAAACCAAAACCTACCCGAATTAAAGTCAACGTTATCTGACAACACAACCCGAGACACCAGCTTGTTGCTATTTATACGACCACTAGAGGGTGATTTTAAAAAAAAGAAAATCAGCTGCTGCGACCACAAGCGTTTTTTTTTTTATTTTTATGAAAAGCAGAAGTGGAAGAAAAAAGGACAAAAAAACCACTAGCAGCTGTGATTATGTGACATTGAGTGTCAAAGGTTTTATGTCTGTATCTACTGCAGATAAACCATGTGCAGTTTGAATCATTCAGTCAGTACGTTAGGTTGTTTAAAAGAGAAGAACATGACTTTGGACTAATGGGGGAACTCCTTCAGAGCATTAAAAGTCTAATGAGTCTGATAATTGTTCCCAGGTCACAGTGCTCAGTGGAGAAGAATTGACTTTGCCTCCCTCCTGCTCGCCTGTAGCTTTGTGTCCTTCACGCCCTCCCTCAGTGGGAGCTTGTTAATTCCTGCAGACTGGTTCCACATCGCCACACTATCAGTCCGACACAAAAAGCGCTGTTCAATCATTCAGGACATTAAGAAATCCATGTGTGGGCTGGTTTCTTTGGAAACATTTACAGACCAGCATGACCAGGCCTCGTTGGGCTCATTAGTCTTTTGTATTGTATTTGTACAGAAACTAGATGCTGTGACGTTGTTCAAATGTTTGTCCACTTGTGGCGGGCATAAACTCCAAACAATAGCTCCAGTTGACTCACATCCCACAAAATGTTACCCAATGAATCACTGTCCCCCCAACAACACTTCTGAGGGGAAAAAAAACAAAACTAACGTAGGTCAGCTCATTTTTAAACAAAAGCTGACACTTGGTATTTGAATTTACCAGAGGATGAGGAAATGTCTTGACCTCGTAAAGCGCTTTGTCCATCTGTGCTGACACACGGTTTTCACAACGTGCCGTGTTTTCACGTCATCGTTACTCACCTATTTTGCATGTATATAAAAAAGAAGCTGAGAGACAGTTGAGACGTAGGAGGTCATCTTTGGAAAACAGGTTGAATGATCAGCAATCCGTTCTCTCTCTCTCTCTCTCACACACACACACACACACTTACCCTCGATAGCTCTCTTATCCGTTTACTGGCACTATATATAAAGTACTCTGTGGGTCTGTAGCTGAAGAGGTGCCCTTGAGCAAGGCACCCCGGCCATCAGACATGGCAGCCCACTGCTCCTAGCTTGCTTGTGTTTGCATGTTACATGTAAAAAGACAACTGACGAAACATCACTTGATGTAGTCTGTGAGGTATCTACAGTACAAGGGAGGAAATGGAGTTACTGTTTTGTTTTTATGTGTTGTTTTGTTTTAAATATTTCATTTTAAGACTCATGCAGCTTCTTTCACTGCATTTTCAGTTGCACCTCAAGAAACCTCTGGTCATTTACAGCAAGTCAAGTAAATTGTCATTGCCTAAATACTGCTTGTTATTCCGTTGTCACGAGGCCAGGCTCTTTATTTACTTCATGAGGACAGTGTGGACTAACTGAATAAGTTACAACAAGCTTTAGCAGGGATGCTAATTTCCACTTGTTTGTTTCCAGGCACAAAACTTCATAGAACGTTAGTACGACTCATATCATCCATCTAACAACAGCACGTGGCTGGTGACTGATACTGCAGTCATGTGTTTTCACATGTTACCAGAATACACACTCCTGTTCCAGCATAAATTACAGTACATATTTAAGTACCCGCCAGCTGTGAGAAGCAAATGCTAAATGAGGAACTCTCTCTCCTCTTGAATGCATTAAAGTGATACGTGTCTTCTTTGGGTGAGCTTTGATTGTTGCACTAAGGACTAGAGCGGTGATACATTCCAAAATGGAAATAATGGACTTTGGCTTTCGGTTTTTGCAGCTATTTCCCAAAGAGAGATGTGAGAACGCTTAACTTGATTTCAAGGAAAGACAACATGATTTCTTACCTCGCGTTGGCTGCATGCGTCAGCGTGCGATCCTAAAACAATACCGAGAAGCAGTCAGCTTCATTTAGCGTGATAAAGAAAAACAGGACTTTTTCTCTTTAGATCTTTCGGGTAACTACATTTCAGAGGATGTTGTAGATGTTTCCATTACTAGCGCCGATGACTAACAGTGTCAGTGTTATCATCTGCTTGGCAATGACACCGAGAGGCCTCATCACCACACCACACTCTATTCATTTTGTCCAAATATCCATTCCTGTCTGCCTACATCGTTGTTTTTCATTCAGTTTTGATGTTTCCCATGTTTTTTGCTTCCTCATATCCAACTCGGTGTCTGCACTTGTCATTATACCTCCAGAGAGTATCGAGGAGCTGAAGTCTCCCTTAAGCAAAATAATCAGCAGGACACAGTGGAAGAACATTTTTCTCTGAAAATCTCCCGGAAAAGGTGAAGAAGTTGTAGCCAAGCAAGGGTAGAGACACACAAGTTTGTTCAAGTGTTTTGCACTCCAGGGCCACCGTATTTTACCCACATGGACACAGTTCAACAGCAGCTGGTTCACTGGAAGTTCCTAGCTAAAGCCACAAAAAAGTTGGAGATGCAGCGTTACATATGATTTTAACTAGCTTAAACTGGCACTTCTCTAATACTGTTTTAATGTCTTTTTATAGAGTAGGCTGTTTTATGTGTTTTTGTGTGTCTTTTAATCTTTTCTGTTGTTTCTGCTTTGTTCTAAAGTCGTTTTGTTGTAAAGCACAATGCATATGCATCGCATGTGTGTATGAAAGGTGCTATACAAATAAATGATTATTGATCCTTGAAACATGCTTTGTGAACTGAAAAACCATGCTGTTAGCAAAATGTGGTCAACAATTGGCACTCCTGCAAGTAAAAAGCATCAAACTAAATACAACTCCAGTTAACACTTCCCCTAGAAGGCAACAGAGTCGAAAAAGAGGCTGATGTATTTCACTCTAATGTACAAGGACATGAGGGAAAGTGCACATCTGTTTTGTGGAGAACTTTCTCTGCCTCCAGGTGTAACCCAGATTGCATGTCAGATGCATGAATCAGAAGCTTGTAGAAACAATGGGAGCATAATAAACAACCTTTACATGAATTCGCTTTAATTGTGTATCAATGTAACGTAACTAACATCCATGGTCTGATGGCGTCTCATGAGCATTCATAGATGTACTGATTCCTAAACTTCTGAACCTGTGGACACATTTGATGGTGGTTGGACAGTGGAGACGTGATTAAATCTGGGTTTAGAACATTCAGATAAAATCTCTCCATTATATTCAAATGGCTACTTCATTAGAACCCCCCGTTCCTCACAGTTGTTCGCTCGTTGTCACTTAAACAGGTTATAGCTGCGAGCTCACTGTACCCTAAATACAGTATCTTGTTTTGATTGTCTTGATCAGGAATCGACTGATGTGACTCCATCACGTTAATGCGAATTCGAGGAATCATCAGTTCCAACACTACTTATTGGTAACAAGTTTTATGAAAACAGAAACAACTTTTTAGCTGCACTCATTCTAACGATGCAGTGTGCGTTCCCCCCCCCCACACACACACACTCTACACTGTTCACCTCTGCATTTCAGTGTGAGAGAAGACAAGAAAACAGATAAGAGGACCATGCTCAGTTACACGGTACATGAGTATTATCAGATAGAGATTACCATCTTCAGTTGTTCCCTTT
>CAAKHB010007200.1:48008-70463 GCA_901007665.1 Aeoliscus strigatus | reverse complement strand
GGGCCCCCCCCCCCCCCCCCGTGTTTTTTTTTTTTTTCACTTTAATGAGACTGAGGGGGAGGAAAGTCTGTGCCATAAATGGTGCCCAGTGGATGCAACAGGTGACAGAGCAGCTTCACCTGTGTGTGTGTGTGTGTGTGTGTGTGTGTGTGTGTGTGTGTGTGTGTGTGTGTGTCCACGTTTCCACACTTGCAGCATGGAAACGGAGAACCGATACTAAATAAAACATTTGCTGTCTAACCACTCTGGTCTGTAACTTCATGACACTTTGTGGATGCAACACACCGTCGCATGACGAGATCGATGGCCGCAGCCCCCACCTCCTCCCCAACCCCCCGCCATAGGGAAAAAAAATCATTTCTGCAAAATGATTCAGAAAAAAAAACCCTCTCAATGTCAACACATACTGTAGAAGATCGTCTAATGTCGATTTGTCAGATGTACTTTAACTATATGAAAGTACCTGCTCTTTTTCTTTTTTGAAATTGTCTTAATTTCGTGAACTTCTTTCAAAGGGCTTTTCGTGGTTGTTCGACCCCCACCACCCCTCCCCTGATCTCTGCACCTCGGCATCAGCTCAGGCTGCTGGAGGGTGAAAGAACGCTCCTGCTGTTGGAGGAGGAAGACCAAAAAAAAAAAAAAAAAAAAAAGCTCTGGCAGGTCGCCAGGCTGTGGAACAAGTGCGCCTCCCTTCCCTGCTGTTCCTGGTCAGAGAGCTTTGGGCTGGCTCCGTTTTAAAAAGCCAAAGCAGCTCTCCAGTTGATCAGTGTGCTCAGGAGGCTCCGCTGGAGAGAGAAAGTCTTCCAATCTGACGGGGACCGGAGGGTGGTTTTACCTTTTTATTTGACGCACCGCACGTTTGCTTTGTTCCTGCTGAGGAAAGTCACAGAGTGGAGACAGCAACAGTCTGTATTTGAAATCTGACATTCAGGCAACTTTTTCCTCCTTCTTCCTCTTCATCAGAAGGTGCGCGGAGAAACGCCCGAACATTTCAATGTGCCGGCTCGGTTCTGCCCTTTTTTGTTGTCGAGTCACTCTATAGCCGCATTCTTGGATAAAGACTCTTGGCCTTAGCTGTAAAAATCGGATTATCTGATTGGGGTATTGTGTTCATTAAGACCAGTCCACCTTTCCCCTCCTGTGCGCAGTTTTTTTTTCTGTGTGTGTGTGTGTGTGTGTGTGTGTGTTGCTCACAACTGAAGAGAAACACCCGACAATGTTCCTGAGTTTCTGCCTCTTGGTGACGTTTATCTTGGGCTTGTCCGGCTGTCTGGGCTCATACGTTCCGTGCGAGCCGTGCGACGACAAGGCGATGTCCATGTGCCCCCCGATCCCGAGCGGCTGCCAGCTGGTGAAGGAGCCGGGCTGCGGCTGCTGCCTCACATGCGCCCTGGCCGAAGGGCAGGCGTGCGGCGTGTACACCGGGACCTGCACCCAGGGGCTCCGCTGCCTGCCGAGGAGCGGGGAGGAGAAGCCGCTGCACGCCCTGCTGCACGGCAGGGGGGTGTGCACGAACGAGAAAGGATACAAACCTGCCCACGCGCCCGTAGGTAAGAGCCGCCTGCACACCGGCGAGAAGTGCGCATCCGTGCGTATTGGTGTGGCTTACACACACACACACACACACACACACACACACACACACACACACACACACACACACACACACGGCGTGGGAGCTGATACCAACTTGTTGCGTCAAGTAGTTAAATCAGTTCTGATCCACTGATCTCGAGCTCCGAAGTGATGATTGTATTGATTCACGTGATTCACTGCGTCCAATATGGACTCATGTGTGTCAATACGGACTCATGTGTGTCAATACGGACTCATGTGTGTCAATACGGACTAATTCGTGTCATATGTGCCGATCTGGACCGTCCCTTATAACAAATGCGGTGAACCTGAATGGATGCATGTGCTGTTCGCTTCTTGGCTGCACCTGAGTCGCCTTTTGCATGCCTTACGCAATGAAAATAAAGAATCTTGATCTTGATCCATTATCCGGAGACCCCAGATGGTCCTCTTCCCCACCGAAGCACCGACCGGCGGCCAGCGTGAGTCGCCGGGCGCGCTGCTCTCTGACAGACCGTTTGTTTGACAGATGGTCGCCGATGAGGTGCTGATTAACATCTGATTAACTTATATCCACTGAATGATTAAACCGGGAGCTTATTCCTGCTCCCGTCTCGGCTCTTTGTGCAGATAGAAATGCGCATAGTGTCGCGGGCTTATTGCGCATCCCTGCTCATTAGGAGTCCTTCCTGTCCAAAATGTGTTCAGAGGGGGCGATGGGGAGAAGGGGGTGGGGGTGGTGGGGGGGTCATCTTTGTCCGTGCTGATGAGGGCGCACAGGTACGCCAGGGCCCCATCCGATGCATCTGCAGGATGTCGGTTGGTCTGTGTGGAAGGTGTTCTTGGATGCTGGAAGTCTGTGAACTGCAGGCTACAGCTCATTTATAAGGGAATTATGGACAGAAAAAAAGTAGAAGCCCCTGAAGGGGTGTTCATACTGCAGATTGGCACCTTCTGCCAAAACCCCACATTTTCCGTCCTTACCTCAATGCCCCTCCCCCCTCTATACTTTATTTACAACAATAACGATCGACCCTGTATGCATGTAGAAAAGTGCACCACACGGTCGGGAGTATTCACCCTCTTCTCATCAAAGTCTGGCTCTTGTTAAATGTTAGACACAGACTACCCCGAGGGTGGCGTTTAGAGTCGAATTACCTCCGGACGTGGGAGACACAGACGGGCAGAGTGGGAGAAACCCTGTTGAGCCAGTGGTTTTAAATGATTTGAGACATCTCTTCGAGGTTCGCTGTCACTCCAGAGCCTCGGCAGATTGTCCATAACTAGATAAGTAGGTGGCAACCACAAAGGTTTAGGCTACACCCTCAGTCAGGGCTATGGATTGGACTTCCAGGAGGTGGACAGAGTCACGAGCAGCCACCTCCTCTGGAGGAGAGCAGCTTGTTGCATCCGTGTGACTTGTTCAGATTCCCACAGATACTCTCTGTCTCATGAGCTGCTGAGAACTGATATCATCTAAAATGACATATGCTGTGGTTCCTGTGTGTTCGGATCTGTTTACACAGCCACATTCTGAGGGTCCTTCACAACTTAAGGAGGACTGAATGTTAATATCAGGACGTCTTGGGGTTACGGTAAGGGTCAGTGTTAGAAACAGACAGGTATGTTTCCTGTTGGAGGGACTCCTACTGTAATGTCCTCTGAAATGATGGAAACACAACTGTGTGTGTGTGTGTGTGTGTGCGCGCGCACACATGCTCGTGCGTGCATGCGTGTGCTCACATGTACCTGGGCGGGGCTGTATAAGTGCGCATTGTTTGTAATTGTTGTGAGTGATGACACCTCAGGCAGTTTTGTCTGCCTTGGCTTTGCACACACACACACACACACACACACACACACACACACCATGTCCTTTGTTGGCCCACAGAGGTAATCAGACATCTTTTCTGGCAGTTTTTTCATTCATCTGCAGAACGCCTCTGGCTGTCTCGTTCCTGTCGAGCGCGTTCTGCCGATGAGAACTTGAGCTGCCAGTCTCCTGTCCGCAGCTGTGTGCGCGATGTACCAGCTGAGCGAAGCAAACGCAAGGAGGGGAGCAACTGTGCGCAACACAGCCGGAGCTTCAGGCTCCTAAATATCGAGCCAAACAATGGGAGCGAGGATTGTTTCCACTCCCCCCTCCTGTCCGTCGGTTTGCTGCTCGTGTAAGAAAAGAATCTTCAGCATCAATCTGTGTCTGGGTTCATGTCCCAGCAGTGCATCAATTTATGTTATGCCCTTGCACTGTGAGCCCTGCAGTGGCTGGGATTGTAAGTCACAGGAGGTGGTACATGCTTTGGGGGCACTCAGACTTTGTTCGCCCCCTAGGAGTGATTCACACCCTGGAAAGCTTGCCAACAGATATGACTTCATGGCAGCAGTCCCCTCATCCCTCAAGCTTCTAAAAGGCCCTTCTGTTCTAACAGATTGCTCCTTGCCAAGAAACAAAAGATGATTAGGTGGTGGTTCCAAATCCAGAAGACTTGACTCACACATGAGCAGAAACACTGTTGGCCTTATTAGCATAGCAACAGGAAACAGTGTGCTTTTCCTGACAACTTCAATATTTACATTCGTCTCAGATCTTTGGATGTATGTAGATGCACTTTCGATTGTTGCTGGATAGTCTCTGACAGGCATTTTTAAAACAGTTAGTGGTTTTTAACATGTCACATAATATTTAAAATTGTCTGCGCAAAACCAGACGTCTGATGTGGAACGCCTGCCAGAGTTCTGTGCTTATGCATGGTCACATGTGCCGTCTCATTTCCATGCTTTTTGAAAGTTAGGCAACTTTTGTGGTTTTACATTTGATTTTTTTTTATATCCCTAATTTCACTGAGACATCTGGTTACTGGGTGCAAGTGGCATAAAAAGGCAATTTGTTCGAGCTGCAAATTAAAGGCAACAAGCAAGCACGTCTGCCGTACGCTTGGCACGCTCCAAGAGTGCCGAGAGCGCTGACGTGGCGATCCAGCTACCTGATAGCTGACGGCTGTCCTGTCTCACCTTGAACATCCACAGACAGTGTGGTCAAAGCCCGCTGCAACCGATCTGTTGCAGGTGTGTTAGGAATTACGTCAAAGGTCCTTTTTGATATTGCATGAGAAGAAAGAAAAACGTGCACGGGGCGCTTTGTTAGCAGTGACAGTGACACCGTTTAAACACAAATCAACACATCTAATAGCATGTGGGTGAACAGTGTCATCACGAGGACACTCAAAGTAAAAAATATTACATTAGAAATACAAAAAATAAATGTGTACACTGGGTGTTTCGGGTACGTCGTGCTACCCTTGAACTGTGCTAGCGTATCAGCGCTAACCTCCGGTTACATGCTAGCAGCTAAATTTGCCTCAGTGTCCTAATAGCAGGGAGCAATATAATATCCTCATTTCATCACATTTCTAGCATTGTGAGAAGCGTTTCGATTTTAGAGAACAATAAGCGTTCCGAAACATGTTGCTGCAGTTTACTTATTCCAGTAATACACTGCAAAATGAGAGCTAACCTCAGATTTTAAATGCTCACGTGTCACCCGTAGCAATGTTTCCGTCATTCCTTCTTCATCAAGTACGGTTGTGAAGTTACAGTATGCACAGCAGGTGTCTCACTAAAATGGGCAGTTTCGGGGAAACCAGTGCTGTAATCGTCAGTCATTCAGTGATACCGAACACTAGTCATTTTGCATGTTGGTAAGCTAATCTTTTGCCTCTTGCATGATTTTGGACTTTGCATGTCCTTTCATGTAGGAGAGAAAATACCCCTGTGGTTTGAGTTCTCCCACAAGTCACATTTAAATACTGAATGTTGGTAGGACGGCAGTTTTTATTGTTGCTCGCAAGAATCCTAAGAAGAATCCTTCCAAGCCATGATATCATTTGTTGGACGTTCTATTGTCAGCAATCTGTGCACAATGGAAGTCACTGAAAGACGAAAAAGCTGCACATAAAAGTTAATCTGTGGTTACATGGCACAAAGTGACCTTGAAAGTGACAAGATAATTAGACGCCATCCTGTGGTATCGCATTGCATTGTCACATGAAGAAAAATTACGTGATGGAGACCCAGTAAGAGGTTTCATCTGTCAAAATGGTTTGAAGTGAACTCAAATTCAGCTGTGTGACCAGACCTCAGACCGAAATTAGGAACGTACAGTAGATTAATCATATGTATACTGCTTTGATAATGTGTTTTCATGTGACAGGTTACAAGGAAAGAGCGTTGACTTGCAGCTCTAAACAGGTCAAAAGGTTGATAACATACAGACGCTTTTATGCTTTGAATACCTTGCTGTTTTGAAATGTATAATCCTTGAATTGTTCTCGTTTCTATTTATACTCATTCAGAAAAGCAGGAAACCTTTTGATTGCAGTAAATATTTTTTTGCATGCACAATACCATGGGGAGTGTTATTTCCTGCATATTCAGAAGCTGATCTGGACCATGCCCACGGCTGTATAACAGAATCTTCACCCAAACAACAGGATGTAAGGGTCAAAAAGTAATTCATGTACACGTTTGGCTAAACAAATGGACATGGATATCAGATGAAATATGTAATTTGGCACAACTTCAGTTAGTTCACAATAGAGTCCTATTCAGCCATCGTTATCTTATCGTTATTCTCTCACGTTACCAGGCTTTGTGCACTGCTGTCAAGGGGGTCAAACCTACAGGCAGTTGGGATCCAAACCCCTGGCACATAACATGTTTATACCTCAGTGATATATGAATTCTGAATTCTTTGGCTGCCAACCCATTGGAGAGACTCTGCAGTAGTGCTGGAAGGGCTTCTTTTGGTCCTCAGGGTCTTGACTTCAGGCTGATACACTAACATCCACAGTTTCACTTCTGTTTCTGGTCCTTGAGCTGGATAATCAGACCGTGGTCTTTATCTCAAACATTAAGTAGAAAAGGAAGTGTAAATTTCAGCTGGAGAATAGTTTGCTAACTGCACATAACTTACATGAAGCAGACCCTTCGGCTCATTTACCCTTTCATTATCTCCTCCTACCCCCTGTTGAGATTAAAAACTACTTCTATTCACATCTCCCTCACATCCTGTGAAGATGTAATTTCAGATTCTGCAGGGAGGGTGACTTTATCAAAGGCCGGACACTAAAAATCGTGTGTAATGTTCTTTTCCTATCACAATGGTATTTTGAGTCCTTTAGAAGACTGGCCAGGCTATCTGTCATATTTGGACTGTTGCTGGTAACATTAGATGTTCATGCGTGCAGATGTTTAAACGGAGTATCAGGTGCAACGTCTTTGGCTACTCTTGCCCAAATGAAATCTGTTAGCTCGAGCACAGAGAGAGCGTGAGCGCTACAGTTTTGGGCTCAAATGAATGGGAGAAACACATGACTAGAATCCCTGGATTTTGTCCAGCATTTTGGCAGAGTTTCAGGAGTTAAACACAGACCCTCTAAGCCGTATTAACCAGCTGGATACCTTGAGAATGGACAAAAATGATATTAGTGGCTGCTCAGTGCGCCCACATCAGAAAGAGATGAATTCAGTGAAAGACGCGAGACACTGTTGTGTCCACATGTTGACACAAGCAACATCTTTATCAAATCAATTCATCGGCTACTCAAGATGAATTTTTTAAAAAAAAGTTGTAGACCATCTTTTGAAATATGATTTGCTCCTAACCTGACAGTTTCTTGTCATATTGGTTTAAGCATATTGAGACCAGTATGCATGGTAAGAAAATATCAGTCGATGTTTATTAAAACACAGCTATGATTAACAGAAATGTCTCGGATTAACCACGAACCCTCAAGTTATTATACAGGAAGGGAGCAATTGCAGTGTGCTTGTTTTTCTTCTACTTTATTTATAGCCTCGCAGAGTAATAGCCTCGTCTTCTGAGTCTGATACACAAGGACATGTCTAAATGCAAAACAAGGCCCTGCCAAGTCATGAGTTGTGAGATTAATTTCAAAGAGACGGCACTGCAGCGCAGAAGCCAAAGACCCAATTCTGGTAATCACCCGGCTACCCACCCCCCACCCGGCCAGAGACTCCAGACGCTCAAGCTGTGTCAGGCTCTTTGCACATCAGTTTCTCGTTGCTTCTGCCCTTGATAAACTTTAGCGCCTTTCTCCCTGGTGGCCGGCTACGAACAGGCCAATCACATCAAATAGATTTTTTCAAACAAATCAAGAATCCAGAATGCATTGTGGCAGTGAGGAGTGATGAAAGAATGGGACTTGTGAGACGGTCAGAAATTTGTGTGTAGATAGCTACATAAAAGCCGACTACACTAAAAACGTCCTCCAGATTCCTGAACGCCGTGGAGAACTGAGATCTGATGGTAAACACCTGTGTATTTCCTGATCGTTAATTGACGGCAACCCCCTGGTAATCAGCAATTTGCATAAGTCTCCTCCCCATGGAGAACCAATGACCAATGAAGGATGTGGAGAGACAACCAGTCTCCTGAGGGGAGGTAATAAAATGTTGGATCACATTCATATACAGGATGTAAGCAAAACGAATTTGTAAGTAAACTGTACGTAAATCTCCACATTCATCGATAATACAAAAATACATTTTTAATTCACATTGTGCTGTTATGTGATACATTTCAAACACGTGATATAGGTAGAAATGATGCAGGAATTCAGCACGATGGAAAATATACCCATCATCGGTGCCAAAGACTGCACACGTACGCATCAAGGCTCCATCTGGTGATGACTTTGCTGATATAAAGCAGGAAAACTGTCATTCCGTGAATATCCAATTGGTCTGTGAACGTTGTGGCACAGTGGCCCAGTGGGACACATTAAGCATTCCTGCATAATAGCGCACTTGGCACGTGTGTGGAGGATGGAGCTATCTGATAGAGCCATCCGGAATAACTCCTGACAGAGAGGTCTCCCCAATTATGCCAGCGAGGCTCTCGTTTGCAGTTGATAGTTGCTGTGACCCTCCTCCTCCTGTGATGTATTTTAGAGGGCCTTTCTTTGCCTCTAGTTTCTTGTTAAACCATTTACTCTTCACCACGGACATGGTTCTTTGAACCACAGAGACAACATTCACAGCGATCTGTCACCTCCCTCCAGGCAACTGGACGTACAGTATATACCCCTCCTAGGCGATCATTGGCTTGGCCGGAGATGTATGCAACTTGCTGATAACCAAGAGTGTGCTGTAAATTTACGACTGATTGGTGTTCAGAGCTACACACGTTTATGATTCTGTTTTCTGCGGCGTTAATAAATCCTAAGCCTATGCACAGATTTGTAAACGTTTCATGAATGAAACCCGTTGTCTCTGTCGATAAGAATGTCCAAGGTGGGAATGCACATTCATCCCACCAGGCCACCATACCACAACGTTTAACAACACACACGTTGCGTTACAGATCAGTTGCACATTCAATGGAATGAAAGTTTGAAGTGTGAATGAAGTGCATTGTTGCCCCACCCCCCCAAGAAGTTGGTGCCCTACGCACAGCGTGGAATGCGTTGAGAGCGGCACCACTTTATTATATTATCATCATTCATCAAGTATAACGTGTCATATATTGAGTTGTTTTGAATAGATAATTCACAATCATGAACCTGATATGGTAATTTCCATAGTGATGAGCATTATTTATGTGCATTTTTAAATTCACACACGCGCTACATGAGGTCGACAGCATGTGTAGATTTTGTTCCCCGGTACGAAAAGATCGGAGCTACTAAAATACTGATGAATGCGAAGAGGCACGTAAATTCCAGTCTACAACACTTTACACACAAATTTGTTCTGCTCACGTTTCATGAATGAGAACCTGTGTGAATGTTAGAATGACAAAAAAGCCGAACGTCACAGTTAGCACACTGACTGTGAGACTTTTTCGAATTTTTGAAGCTCCTAAAAAGACACTTGGAGTTCTTGGCTTGAGGTTTACATCCCTCACGCAATGTGAATGATGCACAAGACCATTGTGACTGGTGACTGTTTTCAGTGGAAAGAGCTGTGACGGACACCAGGCAAGACGTTGTGTTGCATGTCCCATTTCTGTTTTCCCATCAGATTCTACTCTTCCTACTTCAAACCTATAAAACATTAATGCCACGTTATAGCTTGGTGAAAAGACAGGATGTTCATTGACCGTGTTTCTATGGTGTCTTGCAGATCATGAGTCCCAAGAACATGGTGACACCATGACCACAGAGATTACAGAGGAACTGCAGCCAGCGAAAGTTCCACTCCTTGCCAAAGACATTGTGAACAGTAAAAAAGTCCACGCGATGCGCAAAGAGCTAAAGCGGAAGCTCGGCAAGCAGCGCTCCATCGGCCCTCCCATGGACTACTCCCCCCTGCCGATAGACAAACACGAACCCGAATTTGTGAGTATTCATTAACCTCTATGTTTCGAATATTCTTGGAGCCCTTTACTCAGCTGTTGCGAGGCTTCCTCCCATCTGCAGAAGCATGCTATGGTTAATTGGTAACTTGAAATTCCCCGGTGTGAATGGTTGTCGGTCTTTCATGTGGCCCTGCAATGAGCTCCCGATATGGCCGATGTTCGCCCGCTGACAGCTGGGAATGGCTCCAGCACAATCGCGACCCCTAACTGGAGCAAGTAGGAGATGATGAATGAATGAACGTAGCAGCAGAAGGGACCAGCAACCCAGATCATTGTATAGAGGAAATAAGTCCTACCGTCACTACCAGAAGCTTGTACCCAGAAGTGAATGTTGGAATAGAGAAGTAAAATAGAATAGAGAGTACTTCATCTAAGCAAGTAGGCATTTCTTCTTTCTTAGAACATGGTTGGGACCACCCTAAGATAAGTAAGATTATGTCCCCTTAGTGGTTGTAGTGTTAACCCGAAAACAAGAAACAAGTAACCCCTTTCAATGAAATATGATGTGATTGCTGGTGTGAGAATGACTTGTGTGTCTGTGAAGTGGCCTGGGCCAACTATTACCAAGGAAAGAGCTATGGACAAAGATCGGACATGACTTCTTTGTGCTAGCTTGACTGTTGAGGAAAAAAAAAAGGCAAAATCTTCTGTTCAATCGTAGGCAACCAAATGCACTTGTCCCTTGGAGCCGCTCACCCAAGCTTTGCTATATGCTTCCGTGTAACTAAATTTGGTAAAGTCATGGGTTTCAACAACTTTTCATGGTCACTGTTTTTTTCCAAAGGGGCCCTGCAGGAGAAAACTGGACGGGATAATTCAGGGAATGAAGGACACTTCCCGTGTAATGGCTCTGTCGTTGTACCTTCCCAACTGTGACAGAAAGGGATTCTTTAAACGCAAGCAGGTGAGTCTGCATAGTTTGAACTCCATTTTATCAGAGCCCATTGCCTGACCCAGCAACTACACATTGAAGAGTAACATTTTGTAGTCAGTTGTGTCACATATTTTCTGTGGATATGTGGAACACGTTGCTTTGCCATTTTCCACCGTTTTCGTTGGACCTGTTTCACTCAAGTTGTCTCCTGTTTTCAGTGCAAACCATCTCGTGGCCGCAAACGAGGCATCTGCTGGTGTGTGGACAAGTACGGAGTTCAACTCCCTGGAACAGATTACAGTGGTGGAGACATTCAGTGTAAAGACCTGGAGAGCAGCAGCAACAATAACAACAACAACGAGTAAAAAAAAAAAAAAGAAAAAAAAAAAGAAAGAGAAAAAAGGGAGGTCTTCCAACAACCCCACTCCCCAACCCTAACTACCGCGTGACCAGGGCCCACACTTCCTCTCTGAATCACACCTGTATGCATCGCACTCACTCTGGTTTCCAAATTGAACAAAGGATGAACAAAATCCAAACAAAAGAACAAGCTGGGAAAAGACACCTGTATATTTTTTGTCTTTTCTGTTGTTGACCAAGCACTCATCTCCAAATGAGGGGAAAAGTCACAGAAGATTTACTAGAACCCTTGACTGTCGCTCACGGGACCCCTTGTAAGAGCCAGGTCCCTGCTGGCTGCAGATCAGATCAGTGAAAATATATGCACACAATCAATATATTTTTTATAACTGGGAGTTTCAATACAACACTTTGTATGATGTACAATTAATGCAGAGTAATTGTGAAGAAAAAAACTAAAAGCAAAGGGTGTTTGATGGGAAACGGATGTATTTCCGGCTGTTTGAATCAGACGCCTCTGTGGAACTGATGATTGGCAGAGTAAATGTTTGTTTTCCGTTTGCTTTCAGAAAGAGCGATAGGGTGAAGCTGTACCAGTTGACTCGATCTGGGCATGTGGTTCTGTCAGAGCACTTATAATTAAGGGAACCTGCTTAGATATGTGTAACTTCACAAAATAAAGTGTGCTTGAATGCGTGTATGTTTACAGTGTGAATGTGTGGTATGTATCCACCTGTGTTGGTGTATAACGGAGTGAGCCTATTACAAAAGAATGTCCTTTTTTTTTTTCCTGTCTCGTTTTTTTTTTTTGTCACAACGAACATTGCTAGCGCTTGAGGTGGTTCTCGAGACTGATCTTCTCGACAATGTAAAGTACATTTAGGGACATAAAGCGTTCAACAGCAAACGAGTAAGCAGATGGATTCAGATGAGTTTATGTAAGTGGCTCTTTGACAATGTAGCTAGCCTGATATGCCAACTGTGCCTATTTGAACAGACACTGCCATGCAGGGTGACACAGAGCTAAGAGAGCGCAGGCTCTGCTGGTGAAATAGACGTAACGGCTGACGTGATTGGACTTACTTCTGACTTTTGATCTTGCCAAGTCAGACCAGTTGCTTCTCTGAATCAGTTTTGTGAAGTTTAATTTTGTATGGCTTTGTTTGTGCTGTTTTATTTGCCTTCATTGAAGTACAGACCGCCCACTTTTGAGCCATGTTTCTTTATCAAGTGGTTCCCTGCCACCAAGTACCATACAGCTACTTCAGTGTAACCTTGGTGTATTTAAAACATAGTCATTGAATGTGCACCCCCCCTCCTACCCCCAGTAATAACAATGTTTGACTACAATTTAATTGTGCTTGGAAAAACCACCCATCAAAAGAAGCTGATTGGATCATTCGAATGGCCCGGATCAGGTGGAGAGGCAGTTTCCCCTCAGCTGAAACCAACAAAACTATCTACCTAGTTAATGGTAACATGTTGTAAAAGGGTCACGTAAGTCTACTTATTCTCTGTCTGTGTGCAAGTCACAGTGCCTTCCTACGTACAAATACCTTTAACTGGTGACATGAGAGTGACATGAGCTTCTTCAGACAACCCCTCATCGGGAGTGATTGTTGATATGACAACAAAAAGGGTGTCGTGTTAGCTCTGATAAAGAGAAGACCTTGTGACGCGGCAGGTCTTGGAAAATACTGTCAGGAACATTACAAATCCACTTGTCAACCTCCACCTCTACCTTGAGGTCTGGATCACAATGATTTGTGAGGAACTGCAGTCAGTTAAACCTCCCAAATGTCTTTCTTTGACAACCAATAAGCTACAACTCTTGCTTTTTCTTATGAACGCCAATGTATATTAATGGTAGAGTGGGGAGTCCAAAGGATGTTGGTGGGAGAACAACCGTTTCCTTTGCTTCAAGGAAATGTACATCGAAAATGGTCTGTTGTGAATATATAATTATCAAGGTTCTGTGTCCTACTCCCAACACCAAAACCCTGCTACCACTTTAGAGAAAAAAAAAAAAGCAGCTTGCACTTATTTCAATTACTCACTATTGATATTGATGAACAACGACGTCCTAGATGTGGTATCATGAAGTCAGTGAAAAACAAAACAAACAAACAAAAAAAAACAACCACAAAAGCTAAATGTTGTGTTATCTTGTGCTTACCTTTCTAAAGGTGGTGCTTTGAGGTAGTTTTTGTCGACAGGGGCTGTGCAGCCCACGCCTGGGAGCTTTCAACACAGCAATGTCCTTTGGTTAGCTACATGATGTTCTCCTGGTCTATTGCACAGAATGGAGAGGTAAGATGGAGGAAGAGTGAGCGCCTCGTGCTGTGGTTGTATTCAGGGCCTAGCCACTTCCCCAGTACGGGGTCATCAACTACATGACATTAGATTCAGTTAGTCAGAAAGTTATCTGGAGACATGGAAATCTGGGGAATCCAATTCTGCAACACTGGAGAATTGTAACATCTGAAACAATGAAATATCTGTCAGGGACCAGTCAGGGACTGATGATGGTGGGGAGACTGAAAAAATGTTGATTTGATTTGCTTGTTTGTTACTTTGGCCAGCAGGTCAAGGTTCAGGGTTGAAAGTCTCACCTTGATTCACGACAATGACGTCCTGCTTCTCATGCCTGTGTGCGAGTTCCTCAGGTTTCTCTTCTCCGTCTTGGTTTTTAACTCATATTCACAACTCATACTACAGTAGTACAGTAACTCCAGCTTTTTTCTGAATACATAACACTTCCTGGATGCGATCGGACAAAAACAATTGGGTTTCATAATTTGGTGTTCACTGGCTTGTGAAAATAAACCCATCAGTGGCAGGAGGATAGGGGGGATTTAAATGGTCAGTATTTGGAACTACATAAGACAAATAATAGTAAAAGACAAAAAAATCTCAAACTATTAAAGTGAATATCACTGTGTAATATTTATTCAACTTGTAATTTATGTACTCTTTTTAACCTTTGTCTTTTTTGTTATGACAAAGCATTTATTTAAATAAAGTTATGTATTCATTTATGCAATGTGCTGAGGTTTTCTTCATTCATTATTGGGGAATATCAAGTGTTGCATCTCCAAATGGTCTAAGGAGCCTCGAAATTGACGTGAAATGTACAGTTTGAATTAGAATCATCCTGCTCGTAAGCACCGACTAATCTCCAAGGCTCGAGCTGATAAACCTCTTAGACATGAGTCTGAGACACCCAGGCTAGCCTACGGGAGCTCATGCAGCATGCAGGATGTGACTTTATAAGGCTTCGCCCGAGGGCAAGTCACCTGGTTTTCAACACCATAGTCAAAAAAGATTGCACAGGAACAAGGAAGTCATTTAACACAAGTTTGAACTTCAAGGGGGGGGATACGATCTAGCGGGACAAGCGCTCTATTGAAATGATGGGGAAGGGAGGGATTGGTAGCCTGGAGGAGGTTTCAGCAGGTTCTGCAGAAACCTACCTTTATTATCACTTAAGGTAAGTACCCCCTGACATATGCCCATTTGAACAGCTATATATGCACGCATATATTGCCATGGTTGTCACGATGTAGATATTTTGGCCCCGACCTCATTTAGAAATAACGATAAAAGAGAAAACCTAAACACGTGTTCTCAGACAGCAGGTTGTTTGCCGATTTTGCAGCATCAGTCTGCAAGGATACAGAATTAAATCAGCTGCTCAATCGTACTGCCATGGATTCCACAAAGGAGGGGCGGGGAGTGTGTGTGGGGGGGTGGTACTTTACCAAAGTCTTCTGTGAGGGACATCATGACTTTGACCAACTTCAGATGTGGGTGACTGGTGCAGGTCTTGAAAGGCTGGAGGGCCCACCCGTTCCTTAGTAGGCTCCTGTAAACGTTGTTGTGGTATGTCCGTGTGTGTGTGTCCGTGTGTGTGCATGCACATGGTTGGGAGGGCACAGGCTTTGACTTCAGGGAGGAGAAAACATGTGTAGAAGATTTGATTTGTGAGGCAGTGAACATGACAATTACTATTTGCCTTCAAAGAAACTGACAACGGTGCTTAGAACTTCAAAGCATTTATGCCCCTTTTATTACATAATTAGTACACAATTATTATCTAACGTCATCTCACGCAACTCAGCCCTCTAACGCCGGTCTAAACATTCCTGCGCCTTCCAGACCCTGAATTCCTGCAGGGAGGTTGGAGGTTCTTTCTGTCTGCATCGCCAGTCATGTGATTAAAGCAATAATCAAGGCAGTACAGTCTCACACAGGCTCTGTGGATGCGTTCACTTGCCCGCGGCTCAAATGTGACTTTTAGGAACGGACGACGGGACATTTTAAGGTGTAAGATTACAAATAGCACGCAGATGTTTACGCTGCATAATTGGGATCTTTGCAAATCACTGCTTGCCTCCTCAAGAGGTAATGGTGGCCCTTCTCATCATCAGGATGGAGATGAAAGCGTCGGCTAACGAATGCACAACGGCTGCGAGTAAATCACGTGACTGCTAAATCGTCTGATGTTGGAGGAAGCATATGGCCGTGTACGTTTTCATGCAAATCCCAGAATCCCAATTCACTCGGATGTTACTGTGGAGCCACACAGCAAACTATTAAAGCTTCTCCTGCTCCTGTGTGGCTCCCAGACATCGCAGGGACAGTGTTTGTCTGTGGTGCTGTGTCCGCACGCAATGAGCGTCGTGGGAGCAGCGGCACTGTGTGTAGGGCACTGACTTCTGGAAGGGGCACCAGGATTAAAAGAATGGAAGAATAATGACAAACATAAGAATAACTAGAGAGCACAGATCTCCAACAAGCAGCTCATTTCCACCCAGTGCTATCATCCTCCATCATTGATCTCATGTAATTAATTCATTGATCATTAAAACATGACTTTGATTTCACTAATAGTCAAATCAAAGTCAAAGTCAACTTTACTGTCAAATATACTGTATATGTGTGATATACAACATAGATGAAATTACCGTCAACTCAACACACGGTGCAAATGGTACAAAAAAAGTCCAAATAGTGCCCCCCCCCCCCACACACACACACACACACACACACACACACACACAACGCAGAGTTCGGTCCATCTCTGGTCCAGTGTCCGGTCGCTGAGCCATGCCAGATTCCACAGCAGGAAGTTACACAAACACAAAACAGACAATCCGGTCAATTCAAAAACAAACAAACAAAGAAAAAAAACAAAGACTCCTGCAGCCCAGACTAAAGCTGGAAATTCAACTGCTACCTGAACACAACAGAAATAAGTCCCAGTGAACACTGACAAATAGAAAATAGAATTAGGTGTTGGCAATTTAATGTGAGGAAACAAAAAGTACTTTTACTCCTGTTTCCATTTGTAAATAAATACACAATTACAGCGTTCAGTTAAATTCCACGACCACAACCAACTGTGTTTATGTTTGGGTTGATATGTTTGATATCGCCACTGTGTTCTTACTGAAACTGAATTCACTTTGTTCCGTGCTTTTTGCTGCTATAAACTCACACAAGGCTAAAGGTCAGAATCGGGGGCAGAAACAAAACTGATCAGAACACATGCTTCAACGTCATAAACAAACAGTGTTTTGTTCCCAAATAAAACTGTTGTTCACAACCTGCGTGATGCTCTGACCACCTGCTTTCTCGCCCTCTGTCTGGAGGGGGAGGAGCTCCGAACCTGCTGCTGTCGCCATCATTTACTGTCATCATTGCTTCGCTTTCCTGTTAGCTGCTATAACAACATTCATCTCCTTCTTCCGTTGGTTTATATTTATATTTTTAGTGATCGGTGGCTTGAGTAGCACGTTCTTCATATGTCAAACTCTCTTGTTTATGCTAGCTCGCTTACGTTTATGCAGCAGGGCAGAGTGCAGACTGAGCTTCACTGTGCAGAGAAATAACTGCAACCAAACTGAGGTTCTGTGTCTTTTAAGTGCAACAACAGGAACAATTGTGTTAACAGGAACTGATGTTTGCTGCTACACAGACACAGGACGAGCAGATAAAGTATGAAGGTGCAATTTCAAACCGAGTAAGATAGCATGTTGCTTAGCAACTGCTGTGGAACTATTTTTGTTGTTGGAGCAAAATAAGTAATGAAATAAGAGCAGTAAAATCATGATTTCCCTACTGATATTCAGTGCAACTGCACGCTTTTTGTGGTATATTGCTTCGATACATGGAGGTACGTTGCTGCTAATAACTGTCTGTGATTCTGGGTGGTTTCTAATCTCTCTGATGTCTGTCTAAGTGATAATTTGTAGGATACGTTTGGTTTCAAAAACGTATTTGATGCCTCAGTGCAGCGAGTACTCACTCATTAATCCACAGCTGAAAATAGCCCCCCCAAAGTACTCAAATTAAAAACTACAGCAGCCAGATTTTTACAGGAACTGCTTATTCAGAATTTTGAAAACAAAACAACAAAATTCATTTGTGATCTGTGGTTAAGGATGTAAAGGAATACCACAAGCTTGCCCCGACACAGACGTGAAGTGGAGGAAATAACTGAGACATAAACATAAACTATTAATTTTGGCCTTTTCATGGAATTTGTACAATAAATAAGAGCAGGCTCATCCTTTAAACCAGTTTATGTCAATTAAGAAGGGACAATATATTCATCGACGAAAGCTTTTTCATGATAATTTCCTCCCAGATGTTGAATTCAGGAGGGAAACGTAACGTCTAGAGGGAGGCTGCTGCAGTTGGCATCGCACTCAGCTCGTCATGAAACCGATTACAGTTGGGATCCCCCCTGACTTTGGGCGTCGCTGGAATCTGGACCCCTGTTATGGGGTTAACGCACCAACACTCACCCCGCTGGCCGTGGGTGGACATGTTGCACTGGAAAGAGGAAAGAAAAACACCATGTAGACAAGTTGGAAAACACTGAAAAAAGAGGGAGGGGTAAAGATACACAGTGGGGCGTTGGGGGTGTGTTAATTAAGCATGACGTACAGTGGCTTGAAATGTCTGTGTGTGTGTGTGAGTGCTGGTGTATTTCCTAGTGGCCAGGGGCCATTGGATGAGAGCGTGGGCCCTGGCTTGGGTGGGACAACACTCACCCAATAACAGCCCATCCTTAGGTCATGCCCCCTACTCAACCCCCCAAACCACAACACATCCACAGACACACATGTTACCCCACCACCACCACCACCACGACCCCACCCCCGCTCTAGCAACCCCCCACCCCCACCCACTCCAGCAGAGCCCACATCTACTCAGAAATGAGGTCGTGATTGAAGTGGACACAGTTTACGCCGTGCACACAGGGTGGTTGAGGAGGGGACGGCAGAAAGAATGAGGAGCTGGGGATGGGAGCAGGACGAGGGGTGTGTGTGTGTGTGTGTGTGTGTGTGTGTGTGTGTGTTTGGGGGTGGGGGGGTGGGGGTGGGGGGTGAAAAGACTTTCCATTTTCTTCCTTCGATGAGAAAGAACAAAAAAAGTGACAGTTACAGTAATTACCCCGCGACAGGGAGGGACAACTCCAAAAAGGGAGCTGAGTGTTGAGGAGGTACAGTGTTCCTCCCTGGGAACCGAGGAAACAATGCTGTTGTTTGTGACCAGTGATGAAAATTGGCTGAGTGGTTGAGCCCTGCTTTAGGAAACTGTGGCACCTATTCAAATCGTCTTTTCTGCTCTACTATCCTCGTAAGAAAACACTCGATATGTGACCTTGTTTGTCCTCCTCCGTCTGATTTCTATGGATGGGCAGAATTCAAATTCACGGACCCGGGCGGAAGCACAAATTGGTTCTAGGCTTAACAAAAGTCTTCCCATGAAGTACGCCAAACAGTTTTATTGCCTTGTAACCTTGAGCTCAGAAGCTGTTGCCTCATGCATGATGACATCTCCCCACGCATGAATGTGTGTGTGTGTGTGTGTGTGTGTGTGTGTGTCGGGGGCCGAGCACTGAGGAAGAGGAGACAGAGGGTGTGTGTGGGTTTAAAACAGGACTGGGAGGGGGTTGTGTGGAAAATGGTGGCAGGTGGGAAAAAGGGGGAGGATATGTTTTTTGTTAGGGTGATTTTGCCAAGCTGATAGAGGGGAATTCTTTTATGTGTGTGTGTGTGTGTGTGTGTGTGTGTGTGTGTGTGTGTGTGTTGGTGTGTTTAAAAGAAAACAGAGCGGAACTCAGAACTACGTATGAGAGTTTGCGAATGGGAAAAAGACAATGTCGGCGGCGTAAAGCAATTTGAAAAGGAAAATGTGCACGTGGAGGCCCGACTTACACACAGCACAAGCAAGAAAAACCTGATGTCTGCAACAACTCAAGTGTCTCAGTTCTCTTGGGCTAACAAAAATTCCCACAGCCAAAACCGGTTGCAGCATTTGGACTGAAACCACCAAACATGTCAAAGAGACGACCGCAGCCGAGTCGCGTCACAGCAGGTGTTTTGTTTTCTTTGAGAACAAATGGAAAACCCCAGCTGTGACATCACTGATTGTGGCCACGTTTTGGACGTTGTTGTAGGTATCCACCTCCAGACAACAGCGCTAATGTAACAACTCGAATGCAACAAACATGCTCACATGATAGATTGTATAAAACACATCTGATGTTCATTTGGAAAAAGTGAATAAGAGGGATGTTCCCCAGTCGCTTCCGATGCCAAAATAAAATTTTAGAAATTTCCCTAAAATTCTGCCTGTAATAATGTGTCTGTCTTGAAATGTTTGGGTTCGCTGCAAATTGTAAAAGAACCAGTTTTTTTAAACTGACTGAAACCATCTATTTTATACTTTCACTGATCACTGACTGTTTTGCTGTTTGTGCCTCTGAATCCCTCAGACTCAAACTTAGAAAGAAAGATGTGGCCGGCACAGCTCAGGGAAAAATCTGGAATGGGAAGACAAATACTCAGATCAGAGCGGCAAATTCGGGTTCAGATTTGACAGATCAAGAAAAGGATTTTCTTTGTCAAAAGAAAAGACAAAGGTTAGCGCCCTCTACCTGCAGTGGAGATATGTGATGGCCAGTTATGTCTGATTTGTTAAAGGTAAGTAGCATATATTCTCTAATTGATGACAACATATGTGAGCTTGTTGTTATATGTACAACCACTAGAGGGCGTCTAATTTACAAACAGAATCTGCTGCTGCAAAAACGACCATCAGTGTTGTTGTTCTTCATAGGACAAGAATTCCAGTGATAATGTCAACTCCACTGGTATGTTTGTGAATATAGTCCATGAGTCACCTGTTTGAGGTTGTACATTCCATGTTGATCACAGTTTGGAAATTTGAACATGTACAGGTTCTCCAGTGGGCCTCTGTTGTCCTCAGAGTTTATTTTAGCGATCTCCTCTAAGACCTGGTCCAACTCCTGCTCACAGGAACTCTGAAAAGAAGCAGAAAATTTTGCAAGCGTTATTCTGCTTTTTAGTACAAAATAACCAATCATCTTTTATTCAATAGGTTCATTAGGTCGGTTTAAACATTTGTGAAAGAATGACTGCTGCAGACCTGCGCCAACTTTTGACAAATACAATGGTTGATTGTGTCACACCTGAATGTAGGGACTCTCTGCGGACTATTCATGTCAACACAAACCACTAGGCTAAAACCCCTTGGCCCCTTGAGTTACATGATTACACTGTTTCAGAGGTAGAACAATTTCAATGTGTTCTTCCGTTGGCCAACAGACATCTCTGGTGAGAATTTCCTGAGAATCGGATGAGTAGTTTTTGCTCTTAAGAGACAAACAAACCAGTGGTGAAAACATTACTTCCTTGGCGGAGGTAACTGACAGATGTTCGTTTGGATACTAACCCTATAGCCTTATGTTCATAATGCTGTTGTCAATCAAAAAGATGATTGTATGTTGCGTACCGTGTTTAACCTCAGACTATGACCACCCACAATGAGGTGAATCCACGCTTGACATCAGCCGAGTGAAGCCGCCCCCCCCACCACTCCGTCTTTTGTACCTAATTCTCTCTTTTGTTGTCTTTAATGATCCTAACAGTTGTTTTGTACCATCATTTGTACCGTTCTTTAAAATCCTAATTTTGTTTTGCGGCAAATTTGTGAGTTAGACTGTGACACAATGCACTGGGGGCCCCTAGCTCATTTGCATGAAACAAGAAAATCTGTGTTGGTATGCTTGATACACAAAAGGTTTTCCAGAAACGTTTTTACATTTTTATGCAAAAAGCCAGAGACTGTATTGTAATTAGTCTCCCGACTGTGTTACACACAAACACACACACACACACACACACACACACACACAGAGCAGTGGTAAGCCAATTTCAATGGTTTGACCCCACAGCGGAGCAATTGGTGTCTTGTTCAATGACTTCGACAGAGATAAGAGAACCAGGTTTTGAACCTTTCGATCACTGGACCCAGTCTTCCACTGAGCCAGATCACGAGGCTGAAGTGATTCAAATCTGACTCTCAGCAGGGGTCCTGTGCTTCTGTTAAGCTGAGTCTTTTGGAAATGGTTGGGAGACACTGAACTCCCTACAAATCAATCCTAAGTTCTTTATCATTCATACTTTGATGGCAGCCAGGCCCTCCCACATCGGTCATGAATGGTAACTCTATGGTTTGATGAATCCTCAGTGGCTCAGCTCCACAGAATTCCAATAAGAGGTTGAAAGAATGGTGTTCACCCTTCTTAAGATCTATGCCAGAGAGTATTAAAATTAGATTTATCACCCATCTGCTCCTAACTTAGCAGTGAACAATCTCGATCTGACATCACTTTGTTCTGTGCCGAAACACTGATTTACAACATTACCTTAGTGCCTGTCAGTACCATGTAAACGCTCACTTTACATGAATATAAACCATATTCTCCTACAACTTGGGCTGTCATGTCATGGAATTTACCTTCAATACATTTCAAAATATATTGAATTTTATATACTCCATACGCTTGAGGGTTAGGAAATAAGCTCACGGCTGTTTGAATGGCTGAAGATGCCTGAAATCCATGTCATGGCTAGAAATTCATCCAAAAAGCGAGTCAGTAGGAGTCGATTGTTTCAATCCTCCCTATACATAAAATATATCCCTATATATAAAATGCCCAACTATACTGAAACACACAGTATCGAGTGAGTCCTGTGGTGTGAATATTGCAAAACAGGTTCAATTTATGACCAACAAGGGGACGAAAAGCTTCACCCTTTAAGTCAGTGTTACTTCAGGGCTGAACTTTGGGTTCTGCACCAGTATAGTTAATTTGGGCTACTACCAGGCTTTCAGTTATGGGCCTGGACAAAACAAGTCATTGCAATCCCCAAAATGCAAGTCG